>JASEKS010000255.1:0-154490 GCA_030770415.1 Pleoardoris graminearum
AAAAACTATTCCAAAAAAGGGTTAAAGTTGGAAAATAAACAAAAATAATTTAAAAAAAAAAAAAAAAATAAAAAAAAACTTATAAAAAAATAATTTAAAAAAGAAGAAAAAAAGGCAAAAAAAAAAAGATTTATAAAGACTTTAAAAAGGGGTAAATATAATGGTATTTCCTAAATTAGCAAATTAAAAAAAAAATTATTAGTTAATTTAAAAAAAAAAAAAAAAAAAAAAAAAAAAAAAGGAGAGATTAGAGAGGAGTATTATAGAAAGAGGTACAAAATTAAAGTTAGAAAAAGAACTAGCTATTACCTAATAAAAAAGTACGTTATTTTAATATTTTAATATATTAAAATATATTACTTTTTTTATGTTTTTATACTATGGAATTTTTTTTTTTATATTAATTATATTAATTATTTTATTAGTTATAATTTAATATTCTAAATTTCGAACGCTATTTAGTTAAAAAATAGAAGTAATTTAGTATTTACTAAAATACCTAATTTATTTATTTTTTTTACTAGTAAAGACTATATAAAAAGAATTTTTATATCTAAACTTAAACTAAAGATAAAAAAGAGTAAATAACTTTATAGATTTTTATACAGTTTTTTTAATATAATATTATAAATATATATATATATTATTATATTATATTATAATTATAAGCTTTATATTAATGTTAATTTATATTAGTAATATTAATAAGTTAATACCCTTATTTATATAATAATAGACGTTTTAAACTGATTTAAGTATAATTAAAATATATATTTTTTTTATCTAGCCTATAACACTGATTTAGCCTATATAAAAAATATATAGAATTATATAAAATTTAGACTAAATAATAATAAAAAGGATACTTTAGCTATAGGATTAAGTTTAGAAAGTATAGAGGCTATTAAATAACTATTTTTAAATAGTAGAATATAAACTTATTAAAAGTTATTAATAATTATTTTTTTTTACTCCCTAGCTATTATTAAGGATATATAGAATCTTAGGGACACTATACTAAGTACTAGTAATATATTATTTACTAGTTTATTATTAAAAATGTAAAAATTGGACTTTTATTAATAATTATATAATTAATATATTAAAATATAAAGATAATTTAAATACTAATATAATATAGTATCTATTACACTATATATAAAAATAAACTAATTTTATACCTTAAATAAAAAGTTATACTAACTTAAAGTAGGGCCCTAAAAATTTTCTATATTTACTAATTGTTTTTTACCCCTAAACCCTTTAGTAAGCAGGCCCTAGTAGTGTAACTTAAATCTACTAGTCTTTCTTTTTAAAACGCTATTTTTTTTGTATTTTTAAGCTTACTAATTAAAAAGATATATTATTTTAAAAAAGGTATTTTTTTTAATTAACCCTTTTTTTTGTCACCCCCCTGTAAGTATTTATTATTATATTATACCGTGACTTTATAAAGCTTATTAAGTATATTAGCTACACGCTATAGCTATGAGTCTACTAATCTAAAATAAATATATTTTTTTATAAATTTTGTATACGCTTATTTTTTTAATAATATTTAAAAAATAACTTATTTTACTCTATACCTTTCTTGGACTAATGTCTTAACGCTATACTTTATCTCTTTTATTATAATTAAGTATATTGATTTATTAAATATAATACTCTAAACTTTAAAATAAGTAATTTTTTTATAGTTAATATAAGAATTATACTAATCTATTATAGTCTAATAATAAAATTATTTTTATATTTAATACTATATATAATATTTTAAAATAATTCTAGACTATTTAGGTACTAAATACTACTATAAAATTATTAAAGAATTTTATTCTACTAATACTTTTTAATTTAAACTAATTAATAAACGTATTTTGCGAACTTTATATAGCCGCGATATAATAAAATAATAAAAACTTAAGAAGTATTAATTAGCTTATATATAATACTAGTAAGGTTATAAATAAATAATATAAATTTTAAACTCTAAAAGGTTATACTCTATTTTTTTAGTAAGGGTTATAGTATTTTACTATATATAATAATATTATATTTATACTCTAATTTATATCTATGAATTAGAGACTACTTATAATTATTTTAAGGCTATTAGTAATTAATACTTATAATAATATATAATATAGTTAGTTTATCTAATTATTAGATATATAAACGTTAAAACTAATAAAGTTATTAAGTAGTTACCTAAAGCCTATATAACTAAATATCTAGTTTTTAAGCTAGTAAGTTTAGCTGTCTGTTATACACTCTATACTATATTATTACCTACTTAAAGTATCTGCCGGATCACATTTCTGTAGGTAATTAAAAATAATATTTAGATTCTATTTTTAGTAGCTAGAGTTATAGTAAACTAGTTTATAACTATTTTTATATATATATTTTACTATTATATACCTAAGTCTCTAAAATTAAATAAGTATATTTTAAAAAAAAAGGCTAAGGGAAAAACGGCATTATAGACTATATATAAAAAGTTTTTATAAATGTAAGATAAAGATATTTTAATCTATTCTTAAAGACTTTTACTATATTTATAAATTTAAAATAATAATACTATAATTATTCTACTCTATTAAACTAATAGTTTATAGAAAATAAAATTTTTCGACACATTAAGTATGAAGGTATACACATACTCCTCCTTTTTTAAAACCCCTTTTAGTCGCCCCGAGCCACTACAGCCACACTATTTGTTCGATTAATATATAAATATAAAATATATAGAAAATAAGTTATACTTTTATAGTTAAAATGTTTTTTTAAACGTTTAACTACTTTAATATACTTTAAATTTTAAGAAGTTATTTTTATTTTATACAATTTAAAAAAGGGTATACTTAATTATATATCTTAATTACTACAATTTTAACAATATTATAGTTTTAATTCTTTATCTTTTTAATAGTAGCGTCTTTACAGTTTTATCTATAGATAATAGTTATTACCTTTATATTTAACTATTAAGTTAATTTTTATCTAGGTATAGATAGTATTAAAAAACTACTATCTTTTACCTATTAGTAATTATATTATACTCCTCCTAATTCTCCGCTCTTATTAATATATAAACGCCTACTAGTACTTAAGTATATATATAACCTAATTCTAATATACCTCCTAGTCTCTTTCTCCCCTTAACGCGTATTAGCTGTTATATCTATCTTAGTAGCTACTACTATATTAAGTACCTCCTATAACTAAACGCTATCTATTATCTTTAGTATAAAGTTAATTTTTTATTTTTTTACTACTATTACTTCGTCTCTATATAATCTTAATATAAGCTATTATAGTTTAATACTTTATAGTATAGCTATACTAATATTAATTTTATTTATATTATATATCTAGACGTACTATACTAGTAGATATAGTTTAATACTTTTCCCTACTATTATTACTATACGCTTGTCTCTTTTATTTCCCTTATCTTTAGTAAGTAGACGGTAGACAGTATTATAGTATTTTATTTTTAGTACGTTAAGGGCTTCTATAGCTTATATACTTAAAAAATACTTTATAGCTTTCTCTATTACTTATACACATAGGTTATCGTCGGATATACCCTTATAAATAAGTATATAAGGCTTAGTTATAGTTTTATCCTTAAAAACGATTGTAATACGTAAAATTACTATTAATATACTATTTATAAATATTAGCTAACTATACCCTATAAGCCTCTAAGAATAAACATATACTAAATTCTATTATATAACATTAATAAGTATAATTTTAATAATAATAAAATAAAATAGATATATTACAGTATTATAGTACTATAGTACTACCTAGCCTAAAAAAAAAAGGAGTAAAGGTAACTATAGCCCTACACTAGAGTACTAAACTTTTTAAAATACGCTAAGCTATACGCCGTAACTATACTAATTAAAATAAAATTTTTTTATAATTCTTATATGCTTATTTTTAACTATATTTAAAGAAATAACTTTTATTAGCTTATACCTTTTATAGACTAGTGTCTCGACGCTACACTTTACCTATATTTATATTATCTTTTTAATAATTAAATATTTTTTATTTTTTATCTTTTTTTTATAAATATTTTTTATAATAAAGAGTAAAATTTAATATACTTCTCTCCTTTTTATTTTATACTTACTTAATAATTAGTTACTATATATTTTATACTTTTTTAATATATTAAGTATAAAGGCATATATATACTCCTCCTTTTTTAAAACCGGTTTTAGTCGCCTACACAGCCACTATAGCCACACTATTTATTTAATTAATATATATATATACTATAAATTAAATTACCTTTTAAACTATATATATATATTTGTATTTATATATTAATTAAATAAATAGTGTAGCTATAGTAGCTTAGGGCGACTAAAAGGGGTTTTAAAAAAGGAGGAGTATATATATACTTTTATACTTAATGTATTAAAAAAGTTAGGTAAGGCTAGATTAAAAAAGGAATAGCGCCGCGCTAGTATACTACTAGCGTACTTAGCACGCCCCCTAAAAAAAATATTAAATTAATAAACTCTAGTATAAAAACTCTAGTACAGATACTGTATTTAGTAAAAAAGATATATAAGTAGTAGTAACTACTGCTATCTATATATCTCTCTATCCTTTTACAGTTAACACAGTTAAACTTAAATATTTATTAAAAATACTTACTAAAATATCGTTCTCCTTCTTCTTTAAAGGTCCTAATATTACTCCTTCTCTTATTAATACTAACGATAAAATAATTATAATTAATCTTAAGGTATTTATAGTTACCTAAGCTCTTCCTATAATATTTTTCTACTTAATAACGGGTAATAAAGACACGACCCTAGTAAATACTTATAAGTATAAGTACCTTATTTGTCTAGTAGTAGCTAGTAGAAAAGTTAATTATAACTTATTAAATAAAGTTATAGCTATTCTTAATAATAGGCACTACTTTAAGTTAAATAAGTTAAATAAGCTAATTAAATTATTAATAAAGGAAGCAGTAAAAGTTATAAACGTTAGATTAATAGTATTAGCGGTAACAGCTTTAATAGGCGGAGATATAGTAAAGGTAAAGAAAATAAAGAAATATAATATATAGTTTATAACAGAGTTAATAGGTAAAGTAAGTATTTTATAAATATAGTAAGTGCTCCTTAGCGTAAGGGATACAGTAAAAGTAAAGATAAAGGTAAAAATAGCGGAGAAGGTAATAGTAATAGTAGTAGAGGTAATAGTAGTAATAGTAAAGATATCCTAAAAATAATTAATATTTAAAAGTTTTAAGGGAGCCTATATATATTTATATATATTTTATTTAGTATGTAGACTAGATAGGCCGTATAGGGCGTACTTAGTATCGCAGTTATCTTTAGGTAAAAAAAAATTTACAATTATAAATAAATATTAACTATTATTAAACGCTATACTACCTTTATAGGCAGAGTAAAAAATAATAGGAATAAATATAACTTTTGTTTTGTATAAAATTAAAGTTAAAAAAGTAACCAACAGGTTACAACAGCAGTTATCGGCCAACTATATATATAATTAATATATAAATACCTCTATTAATTTATTAATAAGTATATTACTACTTTATAAATAAATTATTTTAAGTAATTATTTAGTATATTCTTGCTTTTCGATATATTAAGTATAAAGGTATATATATACTTCTCCTTTTTTAAATCTCTTTTAGTTTTTCTAAGCTACTACAGCCACACGTTTTGTTTAATTAATATATAAATATATATTTTAGTTACTAATATAGTATAATTAAGTTATAATTCTTTTATTAGCTCTATCTATAAGTATAATTATTTATTAATTATTATAGTATATATGTAATATAAATTTAAGTTAAGTATAATTTTATAAAAAAAATATTTACACTATTTTTTTTATTTATGTATTATAATATAAGTATTTTAATATCTATTATTAAGGTAGTAATAGGCACTCTTAAACAGGAGTATAAAAGGCTTATTTATTCTTTTATATTTTATTTTTATTGCGTTTTACCCCGCCTACTAATATTATAAACTAATAATATTATCGTAGACTTATTATATAATTTAAAGTAATATTTTTTTACCTAATTCTGCGTAAGCTTTTATACTATTTATTAAACTTCTTACTAAAATAATAATACTAAAAGCCTACTAAAATAAATTACCTATATACCCGGCTTATCTAGTAGCCTTATAGAATAAAAAAAAAATTATACTTATTATTTTTAGTACTTACGCCGCCTATAGTATCTATTACCTAATTAGTAATATCTACTAAATAAGAATAAGAGCGCGGACTTATCTAATACTACGCGTTTTAGTAGGCCTTAGAGTTTATATTTAATCTTTTTTTTTTATTTTAAATTTTATAAGTATACTAATAGATCTATCTTATTTTATTAGCTTAAACCTAAAATTGCGATTATTTTAAGTTCTTTAAGTTTACCTCTAGCTCCTTTAATAACGCTAGATCTCCTAGCTCTTCTTTATTAAATACCTATTTTTATATAATTTTTATTTTATTAGCTTAGAATCTATCTATATAAAACAGCGTACTAAAGAGGTTTATAAAATAAAGAAAGATAATACACTTAAAAAGGCTATTTTTTACTAAAAGTTTATATACGCGTAGGTCGGCGTAAAACTTATTAATAAGTAATACGTAAATAAATAGTTTTAGTTAACTTTAAATTTTATACTAGTTTAAAGTATTACTGCTACTAAGAATAGTTAGTATAATAGGCGGTAAGTTAGTAACCTATTTAAAATTAGTATAGTAATAGACGTTTTAGAAATAAAAAAAACCTATAAAGATATAATATAGTAAAATACTTTAAGTAGATAATAATATAGTATACAGTATAAAATAGATAACTAGACTTACTAGCTTAAAGACTAAATATTTAGTTATATAGACTCTAGGTAACCGCCTAATAACTCTATTAGTTCTAAAGTTTATACGCCTAACAACCCCTAGATTAATTAATTACCTTATATATAATTATAAGCAGTAATCGCTAATACCCTTAAAAATAATTATAAGTAGTTACTAATGTATAAATATAAATTAGAGTATAAGCGCGTTACTATATTTAGTAAAATAACTATAGCTTTTACTAAAAGGACAGAGTATAACTTTTAAAAGTTTAAAATTTATACTATTTATATATAGCCTCGTTAGTATTATGTAAGCTATTTAGTATTTATTAAGTTTTTATTATTACGTTGTACCGCGGCTTTATAAAGCTTATAAAATAGGTTAATTAAGGTAGTAATAGGAGTCTATTTAACTATTTTTTAAATAATTTTATTTCTAAGTGTTATTAAAATATATCTATAAAATAATTTTTTTATATTAAAATTAGTTATAAATAATATATTTCTATAAATTATATAAATTGGACTATTATATTAAAAAATTATTAATATAAACTTTAATATAAGTCTAATTATAATATAAAATAATTTACTAATAAGTATAGTTATATATATTAAATATAAAAAATTAATCTTTTAACAAATTATATTTACTATAGTAATAATAAATATTTTATACTTATTAAAATTTTTCTTTAAATTAGTTTTATAAGTGTAGACCGATTATATAAATAATAATTTATTATTTACTTTTACTTTCGTAATCTTCTTTATATTTTTTTAAAGTATATTAATTTTAGTATCTATAAGGGGGGAATATTAAAAAGGGTTAATTAAATAAGATTAGTTTTTTAAACTTAGGTAGTTGTATTAATATTAAATATATTAAATTAAATATTAAATTATATTATAAAAAGATTTAAGTAAACTTTTATAATAAAGTCTAATTAGGCTTAGCGTATTTATAGCCTTAGTTATTTAGTATTAAACTTAATAGTTTTTTTAATTCTAAGTTTATCTATGCATAACTTTTTTTAGCGAATAAAATTAAATATAATATATATATATATATATATATATTACTAGTATTTATGTAGGATCTATAACTAATATTTAATGTATAGTTACTTATCTAAATATTTAGGATTTTAAATTTAAAACTAAAAGGCTTAAAAAACGTAAATATAGACGTTTTATAAAAAAAGTTAATAATTAATATATTTTTAAAATGTTAAAATATTAAAAATATATAGAATTATTTACAAAGCTTAAAATAGTTAAATTTTTAATTTATATTTATATTAAATTTATAAGAGTCTAAAAACTATTAAAGTATTTATTAAACTAAAGGCTTATAATATTATAAATAAAAAATTGTTAAAATAATTCTTTTATTATATTTTAAGGTATGTTTTTTATATAAATCTATGCTTTTAACGTAGTACCTATATTTTAAAAAAAAAATTAACTAATATAGTACTTTTATATAAATTTTATAAAATAGCTTTATAATATTCTTAGTATAGTAATAGAAGACGCAGCGTATAGTTATATAATATATATACTAAGAATATATATAGGTTGACGCGTCGCGCCTAGTATATAGAGTAATTACTAAATTATTTAAAGCGCTTATATTTTTATTTAGTATAATACGTCTATTTATAATATAAAAAAAATAGGGTAGAGGTAGATAACTATTTATAGTATATAATAAAGTATTAATAAATACTAGTATCCCTAAACTAACTATAGTAATAATATAAAATAGTATAAAAAAATAGGCTATAAGACTACAGCTCTATCGCGACACTTTAAAATATATTATATATAATAAATATAGTAAATATAAAGTACCCTTAGACTAGTAAGCTAAATATTTTTATATACTATACTATTATAAAAGTACTAAATATTTTTAATTAGCTTAATAGCATAACTTATATAAAGCTAAAGTATACTACTTATAACTCTAAACTCTTTATAGGCTATTAATTTATTTTTATTACTAACTAATACGCTCTAGGCATTATATTTTAAAAATATAACTACTTATATATTATTAGTAAGTAGTTTTACTTACCTACTAGTATACGTTACGGTATTACTAATAATATAAACTTAGAATTATAAAATATAGGTAAGAACGTAGTATACGTAGGGAAGTAAAAAACTAGATTTTAAAAGCTACTAAGTAATTAGGAGAATCTAGATTAGTAAAAAAATATAAAAAAATAATATAATATAAGGCAGTATAGCTACTATAATTATAGTATATAATAACCTTACTAGAGTAACTATAAAAGATAGGTTTTATAAATAAGATAGACGCAACTAATATATATATAATAGAGTAATATAGGTAAATAGCGCGGACAATATATAGGTATAAAAAAGAAAGAAAAAGCTGCTTTATAAAATACTTATAAATATAGGTAAAATAATATAGAAATTACGGGTATAAAGGAAATATATAGTCTATATTAAAAAGGAATAAAAAAGTCATTATTTATTATAAATCTATTAATTAATACTATTATAACCTATTAGATATTTTAAGGTATATAAAGTACGAAACTTTTAATATTTTACTATTATTTAAATAGGTTTAACTAATTTTAAGTATATATTATCTACTAATAATAATATAATATTATACTTAAATTTCTTCTAAAATATTTAATATTATATATATAATTATACAAAATATTATATTTGTATACTAATCGAACAAATAGTGTGGCTGTGGTGGCTTTGGTGGCGACCAAAAGGGAGTTTAAAAAAGGAGGAGTATGTGCATGCCTTCATACTCAATATGTCGAAAAATATATAAAATATTAATTACGTAACTTATATAGAAGTATATATAGTTTTTTTTAAGTTTTAAATTGTAATAAAACATTATTAATATATACTATAAATTGGTATATATATAATAGATAAATATTAGTAATATATTTATATTTTATAGCTAATTTTATAAACTTATAAAAAATTATTTATAGGTAAACTTAGGACTAAAAAAACTCTTAAGTTTAGTACTAAATAACTAAGATTATAAATACGCTAAGTCTAATAAGATTTTATTATATAATTATAATTCACCTTCGCTATAATATTATTTAATATTTAATTTAATATATTCAATATTAGTAGAACTATATAAGTTTAAAAACTAATTTTTTTTAATTAACTCTCTTTAATGTTCCCCTACTATAAGATTTATTTAACTCTATTACTAAAATAAATAAAGCGAGGTACTTCTATATTATAGGTAGTAATAAATAATTACTTATATATAATTAATATAAATCGTTATAAGTAAAAGTATACACATCCTTATACTGTATTTTACTTTTAGGCTAGCTTACTCCTTTTTAAGTTACTTTTAATAATTGTGATAATAATATACTAGTATATTAATATTAATTTTTATAAGTTATTAGATAAGCTTTATAAGATAATATTAATTATTTATTACTATAATAAGAAGAACTATTAGAGCTACTAGAGTTATTACTACTATTATTATTATTTTTTTACATTTATTCGTAGGAGCTGTATTAACTTAGTCTATACTACGTCCTTATTTAATATAAAACTAAGTAAAAATAAGAGGCGCTATAACTAGGGCTTATTAAATATAAGATTTTTTAAATTTTATAGCTAGTAGAGTATTAATTTAATAAATAACCTATTAGGCGGCAGCTGTAACCACGAAAGGATAATAGTTGAATAATAATAAAATAATAATAAGATAATAACTATAAAATAGAAATAAAGTATTTATAGGTTATTATTATTTAAATAGAATTATAAATAGAACTATAGACTATATATAGCACGTTTAAAAATAAAAGTATAGTAGCTTATTCTATTTTTATAAATATTATATATAGAGTTTAGAAATCTTTATTATATCTATAATACTAGTATGTTAGTATTTAATAATTAAGCTAAGTAATCTATAGTATACGGTATAGGCTTTAACTAATAGTAATAATTAGTTAGATTATATTAAGAATAATCCGGACCTCTATCTCCTCTATATAGAATAGGCTAGCCTATTTAATAAACTTAAAGATCTTTTAGTTAATATTATTTTTAATTTTAATTTAATCTTAACGCGCTTTTTTTTATTTAAGTAAAATACTATTCTTAATTTAAATAATATATATAAAGACTACAAAGTTTAATTATACTTATATAAAAATATAGTAAAATTTATAAAAGAATAGTAAAATAAAAGTTATACTTATTTATTTAAAATAGAGAATAGTAGTAGTAGTAGTAGTAATACTAATATTTTAATAATAAAAAAAGGAAATTTTTTATAGTAGCGCGAAGTTAATAAGCGTAATTATAGTAAAATAAGCCTATTAAAATTATTAAGATTATTTAGACGCAGGGATATATATATATATAAAAGTAAAACTTTAAAATAGATAATAGGTAATAAGAGAAAAGTACGCTATAGCGCTATAAGATACTTATAAAAGCTTACTGTTAAAAGAGTAAGTAGTTATTATAAAAAAAATTAAAAATATTTACGGGGAGTATTATATTATATTTTAATATTTTAAGGCTTTAATAACTATTAAAAGGGTTATAAATTATTTATATTAGTAAAAAAGTTAGTCTAGTTACTATATAAGAAGCTTATAAAAAGTTAGTTAATTACGTAATATAATAAAACTTTAAATAGCTAGTCTAGGATAGCGTAATATTAGAGTAATAACCTTAGGAAAGAAAAATAGTTTAGTATATACAGACTCTATAGATAGTAATAAGTACTAATTATTTTAAATAATAGGTATATTATCTCTAGTTAGATATAGTTTAGTAAAGAATAAAAACTAATTAAGTAAAATAAATCTTTTAGATATAAAATCTAATTAAATCTATATTAGTTTTAATTATATTTATAAGCTTTTAATTATATTTATAAGCTTTTAATTATATTTATAAGCTTTTAATTAATTCCTTTTTTTTTTAGACTAAATCCAGATAGTTACTCTACCTATTAGTAAATAACTTAAACTTCTTCTTTTAAGACTCTAATATTATACCTAACGCCTATATAAGAGTAGTTTTTTATTAAGTTTAAATTTATTTAAACTACTGCGTCTAACGTAGACCTAAATTATAAATAAATAATAATATTTAATTTTAAATAAATAGATTTTTAATAGTTATAACTTTTTTATTTTAGTATATTTTAACGCGACTGTTTTAAAGTTAATTTAATATAATAAAGATTTAAAAGTCCTAAATTTAAAAGTTTTAGTTAATAAAAAAAATTTTACATTGCGTACACGGTTTAGCACCCAATAGAGTTCCCTCACTGCGTTCGTACCCCTGGATCGAGGTCTAGGCGTACTTTTACTTTTCGAAAAAAAATTTTAAATTTTATTTTTAGTCTAAATGTACGCTAATACGTAATTAAATAACTAAAGTAGTCTTTTTATTTTATAATAATATTTTATAATACCATTACTAGCTAAAGTAATTTTTTTAGTATAATATATTAGCGCTAGTTACTTAAAGGATTTATATAAAATATCTTTACTATAAAGATATATAGAAGTATATACTAAAGAAAAAAACTAAAATAAATTAAGTACTAATAGGTCTAATATAAAAGAATACTAAAAAGGTATTAAACTATATAAATACTATAAATAAAATATATACTTAGATGTTTTTAAATATAATATTACTAATATTAGTTTAAAAAAGTAAAACAGTTAAACTAGTTTTACTAAAGGAAAAGAATCTATATTAGATCTAACTATACTAATTTAAATTAAGTATAGGATCTAATAGGGATCCGTATTATATAAAAATTAAAAGAATAGCTTTTATCTTTAACTATAACCTAAATTAGATAGTTATTAGTAGATATAATTAAAGTTTTAAGTCTATAATACTTTATTATAATAAGTATACTAAAAAATTTATTTTATTTTATTCGTTTAAATTTAAGATTACTAATAATTTATTGTTACCTTTCTTAATACTAAGTTTTCCGATCTTTTCTATTAACTATTTATTTTTATATAATTTTTATACTATTAGTTTAGTGTCTATATACTATATATTAAAATTATATACTAAGAAGAGCTATAAAATAAAAATAATAATATGCCTAAACAGTCTATTTTTTACTAAAAAATTATATATATATAGGTAGAAGTAAGACATATTAATAAGTAGTTTATAAGTAACTCCCTTTATTATTTCTTCTTTTACACGCTTCCTCATATACGTGTATATAGTAAAAGCGTACTATTCTTATACTATTACTTTACTTTTAGACTAGTCTACATACTTTTTAACTTACTTTTAATAATTATTATACAGTATATAAGTAAAACAATAATATTCTAGTAAATATTAAATTTTATTTTAGTTTAGAGTTATATTATATTATAGGCGTTATATTTAATATATATAAAAATAATAGATATAATAAGTATTAGTAAAAATTAATATCTATAAAAATTTAGTATAGTAAATAGACGTTTTATAAATAAAAAAAATCTATAAATATAGAATATACTAAAATCCTATAAGTAAATAATAATAGAGTATAAAGTATAGAATATATAACTGAATTTACTTAAAGACTAAATATATTATTATAGGTCTTCTTTTCTAGGGTTATTGCCGTAACGTTACGTAACTCTAGACTAGCTATTTAAAATTCTACTATATTACGTAATTAACTAACTCTTAATAAGCTTTTTATATAGTAACTATAATAATTTTTATTATAATTATAACGATTTTTCTACTAGCGCTAATAACCTATAACTTTTTTAATAGTAATTAAAGTATTAAAATAATACTATACCCTTTATAGGGCTCTTAGTCCTTTTAAAATAATTACTAACTCTTTTAGTAAACTCTTTTAACTACTTTATAGTGCTATAGCGTACCTTTTTTTTACTACTACTACTATTATTTATTTTACTTTTACTTTTACTTATACGTATATCTCTACGCTTAAATAATTTTAACTATTTTAATAAACTTTTTTTACCGCCTACTACCTGTTACCTATTTTAAAGCCTTACTTTTATATATATATATCTCCGCGCCCGAATAATCCTAACTATTTTAATAAGCTTTTTTTTATTAAAACTTTGCTTTTTTTACTACTTTAAAAAAGTTTTTTATTATTATTAAAGTACTACTATTACTACTACTATTACTACTACTACTATTACTATTGCTGTCGCCGTTCTCTATTTTAAATAAAAGAGTTTTACTTTTTTTATATTATTATATTATAAAGGCTATTATATTATTATATAATCTAAAGTAGATATTAATATTCTTATAGGTATTATTATGGCTAAAAATTATTTTTATTTTAAGTAAAAGGAGCTGCGTTAGGATCGAATTAGAATTAAAAATATTAATTAAAAAATTTAACGTATTAAGTAGACCTATATCTCGTATAGTATAAAAATAAAAGTTAAAATAGTCTTTAATATAATCTAGCTAATTATTACTAATAGTAAAAGCCTATACTATACGCTAGTACTAAGGGTTACTTAGTCTAATTATTAGACACTAGCATAAAGTTAAGGTTATAAATATAATAAAAATAAAAAGTATAGTTTTAATAATAGTATTAGAAAGATTTCTAAACTTTATATAGTATTTATAAAAAGGAGAAAAAGCTACTACGCTTACTATTTTAAACGCGCTATATACAGTCTATAGTTCTACTTAAAATAATAATAATTTATAGATACTCTATTTTTATTCTATAGTTATTATCCTACTATTATTTTACTATTATTATACCTACTATTTAATAAGTTATCTATTATTTAATAAGTTATTTATTAAGTTATCGCTCTACTAGCTATAAAATTTAAAAAATTCTATATTTAATAGGCCCTAGTTATAGCGCCTCTAATTTTTACTTACTTTTATATTAAGTAAGAACGTAGCGTACACTAAGTTAATACAGCTCCTATAGATAAACGTAAAAAATATTATTATAGGTACTAGGTAACTATTTAATAACTCTATTAGTCCTAAAATTTATACGTTTAATAATACCTAATTACTTTATATATAATTATAAATAGTAATTACTAATAGTCTTAAAAAACATTATAAATAGTTACTAATCTCTAAATATATATTAGAGTATAAATATAGTATTACTATATTAGTAAAATACTATATTATATATTTATATATTAATCGAATAAAATAGTGTGGCTATAAAAACTTAGAGTAACTAAAAGGGATTTAAAAAAGGAGGAGTATATATATATCTTTATTCTTAATATATCAAAAACTAAAATACTATAACTCTTATTAAAAGAAAGAAGTAAAGAGTCTAACTTTTAAGAATTTAAAATTTACACTATTTATACCTAACTTTCTTAAGATATTATATATAAACTATTTAGTACTTTTTAATTTTTTATTATATATTACACCGCGACTTTATAAATCTGGCGAAAGACGTTAATAGATAAACTAAAGCATTTATTTTTTTTAAAATACCTTAACATTTTTTAAAAATTAAATCTAAAATTATATTACGTTTATAAATAAAAAATTTATCTTTTTTAATTACTACTACTTTAAATAAATTAAAAACTTCTATTTATAATATAATATAACGTATTAAAAATAATAAAACAATAGTTATAATATAAATATAATTAATAAGAGTAAAATAATAAAGATAAGTAGTAGAGAAAAAAAATATTAATATAGATTTATTTTAAAAGTTCTAAAAAAAGAATACTTAGAGAAAATAAAGTAAGTATTATAAAAAGGATATTATTATTACTTTTATAAAAATAAAGAAATATGCTCTATTAATATAAGTAAAAGAAATCTATAAGGAATAAAGAAAACGCTAAAAAAGAAATTAAATAACGCTAATGAGAATATCAAAAATATTAAATATATAAATTTAAAAGAAATAATATTTTCTAATAAATTCGTCTTATAAAGGTAATAAGGTTTTAAATAATATTATACAAAAAGAAATAATAATAGAGTTAGAAAAGAACTAGGTATTAAGTAATTATAAAGTAAGTTATTTTAATTTTTTAATTTTCGACATATTGAGTATAAAGGCATGCACATACTCCTCCTTTTTTAAAATCCCTTTTAGTTGCCCTGAGCCACCACAGCCACACTATTTGTTCGATTAATATACAAATATATATATAATTTTTTAATGTATTAAAATATATACTATTTTATAGCTTTTTAAAGTATATTTTTTTTAATATTAATTATATAGTAATTATTTTATAGGCCGAGAGTATATTCTATAAGTTTAGAATACAATTTAGATAGAATATAAAAGTAATCTAGTATTTATTAAAATATTTAATTCTTTTACTTTTGCTAATAAAAACTATATAAATAAAGTTTTTTTACTATCTATTATTTTAAATATAAAATTTACTGTTTATTTTTATATTATTATATTTTTAAATAATTTTCCTATAAGTTAGTACAATTTATAATTTTATAATAAACCTAGACTATTATTATATTTATTTTTAATATAGTATATTTAAATACACTATAGTATTAGTCGCCCCGAGCCACCACAGCCACACTATTTGTTCGATTAGTATACAAATATATACACTATAGTAGTAAATATAACTTATTACCTTTTCTTACTATTATTACTATTTTATATTTATTTTTTTAGGTGTAGTAAATATATAGTATTTAGTATTATAATAGCTTTTTTAACATATTAAGTATAAAGGTATACATATACTCCTCCTTTTTTAAATCCCTTTTAGTCGCCCCAAGCTACTACAGCCACACTATTTGTTTAATTAATATATAAATATATATTAGTATTATAATATTTTTTTAATATATTTAATACTTATATAATATTAATAAGTTTGTTAAAGTATACTTATAAATTTAATACTAAATACTATACAACTAACTCTGCTATATATATATAATAATTATTATTAGATATATTTTTATAAATAGATATATAAGGCTTAGTTATAATTATAGTTTTATTAATATTGTATCTATTATTTTAAAAACTAAAATATATTATAGAGAAAGTTATTAATAATTATATAATATACCCTAATTAAGCTCAGCGTATTTATAGCCTTAGTTATATAGCCTTAAATTTAGAGACTTTTTTACCCTAACTTTATATCCTTATAACTTTTTAACTAGCGTATAAAATTAGCTATAATATTTCTTTATATTTATCTGTAGGAGCTGTATTAACTTAGTATATACTACGTCCTTACTTAATATAAAAATAGGTAAAAATTAAAAGCGCTATAAGTAGAGCCTATTAAATATAAGATCTTTTAAATTTTATAGTTTATAGCTAGTAAAGTAATAACTTAAGCTAATAACGTATTAAACTATAGCAGTAATAATAGTAGAATAATAGTAGAATAATAATTATAAAATAGTAATAAAGTATCTATAAGTTATAATCTTAGGTAGAGTAGAACTATAGACCGTATATAACGCGTTTAAAATAGTAAGTATAATCGCTTTTTCTTCTTCCTATTAATATTATATATATATATATATATTAATTAACGTACTTCGTAAGTTTTATAAAACCGCGATATAACGTAATAACGAGAACTTAATAAATACTAAATAGCTTATATAATACTAATAAGACTATATATAAGTAATATAAATTTTAAACTTTTAAAAGTTATACTCCTTCCTTTTAGTAAGGATTATAGTGCTCTACTAAATATAGTAATACTTATACTCTAATTTATATCTATAAATTAGTAATTACTCGTAATTATTTTAAAGATTATTAATAATTACTACTTATAATTATATATAAAGTAATTAGGTATTACTAAACGTATAAATTTTAGAACTAATAAAGTTATTAAGCGGTTATCTAGTACCTAAAATAAAATATTTAGCCTTTAAAGTAAGTCTAACTATCTACTTATATTTTATACTATATTATTTTCTGCTTTTTAGAATTCTACTAAATATTTATTTGGTTTTTTTTAAGTTATTTTTATTACTGTTACTGCTATTATACCTTAAGCTATTAATAAGAACTTATTATCTATCCTTATTATAAACGTATCTTTTATTAATAAAATTATACAAAAACTATATAGTAATACTATAACTTTAGTCTTAAAAGTAGTTTATAGTATTTTAGTAATTAATAAATTCTTTTATAAATAACTTATTAAGATAGTGTCTAAAATAACTACTAGTTAAACTAAAAAGTAGAGGTCCGTTACTCTCTATATATTTAGTTATATACTTAGTATATACTACTAGAAGGACTAACGCGTAAAAAAGAGTTTCTTTACTTAAGCAAAGACTATAAGATATATATAAAAAATAAAAGAGAGTAAATAGTATAAAAAACTTATAGTAAATCTTAGATAATATTAAAACTAAATAGATAAAATAATATATATTTAAAAGTACACGCTTAGGATCTAAAATGCCTTTAATTAAATAATATATTACTATAGGGCTAGGCGATACTAGATATACTTTTATTCTTAATTAGTAGGCGTTACTAATAAAGTAATAGATATTTTTTTCTTTTTACCTATAAGCGGCGTAGGTGCTAATAATAGTAAATATAGCTTCTCTTATTTTATAAAGCTGCTAGGTAAGCTAGGTGTATACGTAACTTAATTTAGTAAGTCTTTATAGTATTATTATTTTAGTAAAAAGTTTAATAGGTAATATAAAAACTTACACAGAATTAAATAGAAAAATATTATTTTAAATTACGTAATAAGTCTATAATAATATTATTAGTTTATAATATTAGTAGACGGGGTAAAACGCGATAAAAATAAAATATAAAAAAATAAATAAGTCTTTTATACTCCTACTCGGGAGTGATATATATATATATATATAAAATTTAGAAATCTTTTTAATATAACTAAAACTAGACCTTCTATCTTTATTATATCTATAACCTCGACTCCTAAACTAAAATAAGAAATAGATTAGTATTTAGATTATTTAATATATTAAAAATAGGTTTCTATACTATACTAGTGTTTAATAATTAGACTAAATAACCCCTAGTACTAGCGTACAATATAGGCTTTTACGAATAATAATAATTAATTAGATTATATTAAAAATAACTTTAATTTATACATTTGTATAGTATAGTAGACTAGTTTACTTAATAGGCTAGATTTTTTAGTTAATATTTTTAATACTAACTTAGTTCTAATACGCCTGTTTTTACTTCAAATAAATATAAATATAAATATTTATAATATATTTAAGAACGTTAAAGTATATTTTAAATTATATAATAATATAAAAAACTTTATAGTATAGTAGCGTAAGAAAGGTAAGACTGTTTTATCTAAAATAGAAAACAGTAACAGTAGTAGTAGTATTTTAAAAATAAAAAAAATAATTTTTAAAGTAGTAAAGGAAGTAAAGCTTTAGTAAAAAAGAGCTTATTAAAATAATTAAAATAATTTAAATGTGGGGATATATATACGCGTAAAAATAGAGCTTTAAAATAAATAGTATATAGTAGAAAAAGCTTATTAAGATAATTAAAATTATTTAGGCGTAGGAATATACCTATAAGTAAAAATAAAAGTAAAATAGGTAGTAGGTAGTAGAAGGAGAATACGCTATAGCGCTATAAAATAGTTAAAAGAGTTTACTATTAGGGGAGTTAGTAATTATCTTAAAAAGACTAAGGGGCCTTACGGGAGTATAGTATTATTTTAATACTTTAATTACTATTAAAATAGTTATAGGTTATTAGTGCTAGTAAAAAAGTTATTATAATTATAATAAAAATTATTATAATTACTGCGTAAGAAGCTTATTAAAATAAGTTAGCATTAACAATTACGTAATATAGTAAAAGTTTAAATAGCTAGCCTAGAGTTGCGTAACGTTACGGCAATAATCCTAGGGGAAGAGAATTAGCTATAATATATATATATATTACTAGCTTTTATATAATATATATAATTAATATATAAGAGAGAATTACTTATTTAAATAATTAGTATTTTAGGTTTAGCACTTTAAGTCTTAGTTTAGAGAATTTAGACGTTTTATTAAAAAGTTAATATATAATTTATTTTTAAATATTTAAAATATTAAAAATAAGTAAAACTATATAAGAAACTTAAAAATAGTAAAACTTTATAATTTATAATAATATTAAGTTAGTAATAATCTAAAAACTTTTTAAATTTTTTTTTAAATAAAGTATTATGACTTTTTATATAGTAAAGATAATTAAATAAATTATTTCTTATATATTTTACTATAAAAGGATTTTACTCTTTAATATATTAATGTTACCTAAATAGGTTAGTCTAAAATTAAAGTATATATTACGTAATAATTATAATTTATTATTACGTTATAATTACTAAAATATTTAAAATTATACTTAAAATTATATAAAATACTAATTACGTAATATATATTATAGTATTTTTTTATATTTACTATTTTTAATTTTAACTAAATATAGAATAATATTAGTAAAAGATTATTAAAATATACTATAAATTTTTATATTAATAATATATAGAGGTTAGTATTATATATACACTTTATAGCTAATTTTATACGCTAGTTAAAAGATTATAAGAACGTAAAACTAAGAGTAAAAAGGTTCTCTAAGTTTAAGACTATATAACTAAGACTATAAATACGCTAAGCCTAATAAGAATATATTAGATAATTATTTATAACTTTCTCTATAATATATATATATTTATATATTAATTAAAAAAATTATATGGCTGTAGTAGCTCGGGGCGACTAAAAGGGGATTTAAAAAAGGAGGAGTATATATATACCTTAATACTTAATGTGTCGAAAACGTTCTCTATAATATAATATAGTTTTTTAAATAATAGATATAATATTAATAAAACTATATAACGTTAAAAAACTAATCTTTTTTAATTACGTCTCTTTTATTTTACTCCCTCGTAATATATCTATAATAAATATTAACTAATTATATTTTATAACTACTAGGAATAAATACTATACTCGTAATTATATATTTATATATTATTTAAATAAAGAGATATAGTTATAGTAGCTTACAGTAACTAATAAGAATTTTTAAAAAAAAATAAAGAATATATATATATCTATATACTTAATATATTAAAAACGTTAGGTTAGGCTAGATTAAGAAAACTAGTATTTATATTAATATACTAAATCTTAATATATAACTTTAATAATAATATAATAGAGTAGACGTATTATAATATTACTAGTACTATAGTACTACCTAGCCTAAAAAAAAAAGTAAAAATAACTATAGCCCTATACTACTATACCGAATCTTAGTATACTGAACTCTATATTAAACTATATATTATTATATAGTTATAAGTTTACTAACTAAGATAATAATATTTTTTTATAATTTTTATAATTTCTTATTTTTTTAACTAAATCTTAAAAAATAATCTTTTATAATTTATATCTTTTTTAAACTTACGTTGTAACGTTATACTTTATCTCTTCTTATATAATTATTATAAATAAAACAATTTTTATTTATTACTGTATAATTAACTATAATATATATTTAATTTAAATTTAAATTAATATATAAATATATTCTAAATTTTTTATTATTATATTAAAATATTATAGATTTATTATATAGAACCTTCTATAGTAATTAAGAATTATTAGTTTTAAAATATAGATACTTTACTAAAAGTATAACTTTATTTTAAAAAGAAGTCTACTATATTAACTAGTTATATTTTTTTAACTAAATATATTATAGCTAAAAAAAATATTATAAATATAATATATATAGTATCTTCTATATTACTAAATATATTTTTTATTTAATACCGTTTTAAGAATAAATTTTATATAATATTATTATATTATTAAAATATTATACTCTAATAAATAATTAAATATAAAATAAATAGTAGTTATAAACTATAATTTTATAATAAAAGTAAATGAGTAATTACTATTTTACAGGGGGGTGACAGCGAAAAAGAGTACTTAAATAATCTAGTTTTTAAGGTTTTATAGTTTTATTAATATTAAATATATTATATTTAAAATAATATTATATTATAGAGAACGTTTCCAATAATTATATAACAAAGCCTACTTAGGCTTAGCGTGTTTATAGCCTTAGTTATACAGTCTTAAACTTAATAGTTTTTTTACCCTTAAGTTTACCTATTTATAACTTTTTAATTAGGAGATAAAATTGGCTATAAAATATATATACATATATAATCCTTCTCTAATATTTATTAAAAAAGTTATAGTATAGCTTTATAATATTTTACTAAAATTATTCTATATTTTACTACAATTAGAGAATAGTAAATATCTAAGAATACTTTTATATATATTACGTAATTAATATTTTATATAATAATATATATTGTTTTTATTATTTTAGTGATAATTAAAGCGTAATAATATATTATTTTTTTCGACACATTAAGTATAAATGCATACATATACTCCTCCTTTTTTAAAACCCTTTTAGTCGTCCATACAGCCACCACAGCCACACTATTTATTCGATTAATATATAAATATATAATATATTATTATTATTAAATAATATATACTTAAAATTCGCCTAACCTTCCTAGGTAATAGTAAAATATTAAAATATTATTACGCTACATAACTAAAAATATTCGTAAAAATTTATTTAATTATCTTAATTATTTAAAACTTTATTATGCTTTTTTTAATAAAAATTTTAAAAGCTTTTAGACTATTATTAACGTAATATAATTATAAATAATAAACCTTCTCTATTTTTAGATTTACTATATTATGCTACTTATTTCTAATATTTTAAATTTTGAAACATAATTTCAATATTAACTTTTTAAAAAAACGTCTCATTTCTTTTTACTAAGCCTTTAGGTTGTAAATTTAAAATACTAAATATTTATATAAGTAACTATATTTTAAATTTTAGTTATAGACGATATATCTAAGTAAATTATATATATATATTTTATAGCCAAGTTTATATCATAGTTAAAAAGTTTTAAATAGGTAAACTTAAGGGTAAAAAAACTCCTAAGTTTAAGGCTATATAACTAAGACTATAACTACGCTAAGTCTAAGTAGACTTTATTATATAATTATTATAAACTTTCTCTATAATATAATATTATTTGAAATATAATATATTTAATATTAATAAAACTATATATTTATATATTTATATATTAATCGAACAAATAGTGTGGCTGTGGTGGCTTGGGGCGACTAAAAGGGGTTTTAAAAAAGGAGGAGTATGTGTATGCCTTTATTATAAAACTATCTAACCTTAAAAACTAGTCTTTTTCGAGTATTCTTTTTCGTTGTCACCCACCTGTATATACTTATAATAGTAATAGACTTTAAATATTTTAAATATTTTATTATTATAAATATTAATTTAAACTATATTTAATAAAAAAAAAGGTAATAGATTCTAGTTATCTAAAATAACTAAAATAATTCTAATAATTAAAAGGTAATAAGAATGTCTAGACGTTAATTTAAAAATATAAGTATAGTAAATAAACTCTATTAAGTGCTAGACTATATAAATAATAATTAAAAGCTTATAATAATTTTAATTATACTAGATATAAGAGTAAAACAGCGATAAAAATAATAAATATATATATAACTTTAGTATAATAACTATAAAATATAAATAAGTTATTAAAAATAATAATATTTATACTAGTATATAAATTGAAATATATAGACTATAATAGATTAGATAAAAATTTTATATAAGTTAAAATATTAAACTTGTTTTTAAAAAAGAATTTAGTATTTTTATTTACATAAAATTTAAAATATTTTATATAACTTTAATCTCTTTACTAGTCTAGTTATTACCTTATTGTTTATATAATTTAAAAAAAATTATATATAATAGGCTTTAGTTAGCGGGGTAGTATAGTAGGTATATATCTAAAAACACTAAAATTTTTTAAATTTTTAAGGTTTTCTGCGTATTATAGATTTACTTTCCCTTTTTTTTATAGCGCTTTTTTAAGCGCGCCTACTTTATATAGTAAATATAGAGTTTTTTAAAAATATAAAATACTACTATGTAACCTCCTGTGTCGTACGCCGGCCCTTAAATATTAAATATTATTTTACTATCTCTCTAAGGTTATTATTCTTAATTTAGTAAGTAAGAAGTTAAATTAATATAAAAAAATATTATTAAAGGTAAAAGTATTATATTTATATTATTATAAAGGGAGGATTTAATTTATTATTTAATAGCGGATAGCTACTGTACGTAGGCTATTAATAATGTTTTTTATACTTATTATATAGGTATTTTAATTAAGAAGATTTTATAAATAGTTAAGCTTTTTAATAGTAAGATACTAAAAGTAGTTTTTAACGTTATAGGTTATTATAAAGGGGAAGGCGTTAGTATAGATATAGGGGTAGATATAGGGGTAAAAGAATAGTCTTTAGATAAAAGTAGATTTAATATAAATATTATTATCTACTATAGCAGATCTTATAGAGTAGTAAAAAAAATTAAAATTTTTTTAACTATTTTTATTATATAGTGTTATTCTATAATACGTTAAAAGGTATTACGTAGTTTAACTACTAGTAAAGCTTTTAACTAGTAAAGAAATTAATATAAAACTATAAAAAGCTAAAATCTTAATATAGAATACATTATATTTATAAATATAAATAAAATATTTTAGATTAAAAATTACTATCTAAAGTTAGATAAAATAAAAATCTATTTTTAAATAGGCCTAGGCTAGCGAACTAAACCTAATTAGATTAAATATATTAGTAATTTAATTTAATTTAGTTTAGTAATATAATAACCAAAATTAGAATAAAGAGAGAGACGTTAGTAAGGTTAATTAAAAAGGGGTATAAAAGTAGCTATTTCCTAATTAGATAGGTGTACTAAATATTAGCGTCTAATTTTTTTTAAAAAAAAGCGTTTAGTTATAGTATTTTTATTTTTACTGATTTTTATATTAAGTAAAAATATAGTATATACTAAGTTAATATAACTCCTATAAAGAAATATAAAGAAATATTAACTTTATTATATATTTCCCTTTTAGTCGCCTCTATAGCCACTACAACTATAAGTCTTTATTCGATTAGTATATAAATATATATATATAATTTTATTATATATAAAAAGAGGTAGAGAATAGAATATTAAAAAATATTAAAAAATATTTATTGATTTTGGTAACGTATAAAGCCTAGAGGAATTTAGTAATGGAGAAAGAAAATAAGACAACTCTAGCGGCAATTTTCCTGTTAACTATATTTCGTGTAATCGGTATATTGAGCCATCACCGGAAATACCGGAAACGAACAAGGATATGTATTCTAGACCTCGGGAGGATTGGTGATGTGTTACAAGGGTTGAAATATACCGGAATGTTCGTATCTGACTGTCCTAGAAAATCGACCTCGTTTCTGTCTGGAGGTCCTTCTGTTAGGCAGCGGAGCGCCTGGAGGGCGGTGAAATGAGCCTGATAATTGGTGGCGGAACCCTGAGGGTGCTATTTGCTGCTTGTTAAGTAGCTGGTCCGAGACGTACGCCCTTGGCTGCAGCACTGTCTCGGGTAAGCGAGCCCGGTTAAAGGTGTGGCAGCCTTCTTGCAAAATTCAGCCTTCTCCCAGAATTCACCCTCCGCTTCGCTCACCATGGGTTTGGGCTCTCGCAAGTTAGAAGGATACTAGAACGGTGGGAGTGGAGGTACGTAAATTTACTACTGTCGTCGATGGCACCTCATCTTGATGGGCGCTGCTAGAATTACAATCAGTCACCGCCTCGGACAAGGCAAGGCCCGAATGCCCAGGTGCGATTCGGTGCCGTCAGCTGCAGATTCGTTATTGCTGACCGGTATTGATGCAATACGACGCTGCTCGGTATAGACGTGGTCAGCAGGCAAACTGTTGCCTTCATTCAATTCTTCCCGTTACCACTAGGCTAGCAGAGCCTCCTGACAGACAGCTGAGCTGTGTATAAGGACTGGGTGTCCCGGTTTCCGATTCGCGTTCTGCTACTAGCTCAGCCTTGCTACCGTGCCAGGATTCTACAGACGTGTCAACGCATCTACGTACTGGGAATCCACTCAAAGCTACAAAATCCGCCAAATGGTTTAGATTGGATAACTATTACATCTCTTCGAGTTCCAAGGGACAAGCCAGCCACTCATCTTTGTCAATGTGGGTGTTCCTCAACCAACCGATTTTTACTCGCCCTAATTGTTTAGGATTTATCTCCATGAGCAATCCCCCATGCAATCTCAAACAGCGACTCATGAATCAAATGAAACAAATGGGTGAACTCAACGGAATGAAAAGGAATGGTGAATTCGTATCGGAAGCTTACCTCGAAGAGTGTATTACTTCTGAGGAACTCAAAGAGGAGATTCGGGCTGTTTTTGCGGGGCAAGACCAACGGGCTTCGGAAGATCTCGCGGAGAGAATTAGCAAGAAAGTGATCGAGGAAAACAACAGGAAGCTCAGGAAGCTCTGCGCAATCTTATTGATGATCGATCAGACCAAGCTTCTTCTCCACGTGGAGAAGTTTAAAGATTCCGTCTTTGAGGCAGAACGTCTAAGTATGCACAACCAGTCAGATGTCACTGATGAATCCACTGCCTTCAGTTCTTTTCGGGACGAGCTACCGACCCCGATGAGGGAGGTTGCAGATGAGCTATATGAGAGGCAATGGATTGTTCCTCCACGACTGAGCGCCGAACCCCACTACATGTTCCCGCCCAAACGATTCATCTTTCCATTCGAGACCAAACCGGTAGAAATATCGAACGGAAGCTTTGGTGTTGTTTATGGAGTGGACATTTCTGCCGGACACTTGGATATACCAGAAGAATATAAACCGGTATGTAGTCACTGAATCTATCAGCTGAAGAAGTACTGATTTGTATGTGCCACTGCATCCAGACAAACGGTCTAGTGTACAAGAGAATCAGCAAAGAAAATGACTGCTCTGATGCAAAAACTTGGAATCGACTCTTGAACGAAGTGAGAACGTTGAGGGGAAGAAGACATTCACACATTATGCCGTTATTCGCGAGTTTTGGTGCAGGTCACGAACAACCCAGCGGTGTAGAACAGTGTCTATACATGATTTCTCCGCGTGCGGAGATGGATATGAAGCAGTGGATGGAGCACCACGAAACGGAGCGAACGGAAAACGTCCAAGCAGATGAGATCCATGCGGCTATAGAAGGCTTGGCCTCAGCTCTCGCGGTCATACACAAAGAGGAGGCTGGCCAGATAGGGTTCCATCATGATTTGAAACCAGGAAACATTCTTCGGTACGTTGAAAAGTCAGGAGATAAAGAGGTCGCCGTTTGGAAAATATGCGACTTCGGATGCTCGAATCTGAAGCGATTCGATCGTACAGAAACACACGTATACGAAACGACTCCAGAGTATGCACCGCCTGAATGGTTAAACGTGAAGCAAAAGCATGGTCGAGCTTGGGATGTGTTTTCACTTGGATGTGTCTTCCTCGAATTAGGGACAGTGCTGCATTATGGGTGGACAAAGAATGGCCTTGCCGAACTGAGGCGCCGAAGAAAAGCTAGCGAGCATGGCATCGCGTACTGCCACAATTATGCCGTGGTTCAAAAGTGGATTATGGAGATGCAACAGAGCACTGATGATGCAGCTCTCCTTGGAATCCTGAAGTTGGTACAAGAAATGCTTTTACCAAGAGATGACAGAGTTTTTGCTTGGGAAGTTGAAGTGGACCTCTTCGAGCTTCTGAATCCTGGCCTAAAAGCTCTGGACCCGGAAGTGAAACGTGAGAAAGTTGAAGATCGCTTGCTGAAGGTAGTCCAGGTTTCCAACAAGCCCATCGCTGGAATTAGCAGGCAGCATAATCCCTTGAAGCGTGCCAAAGAGGCAAATAGAGGCGAGGGATGGTACAGCATTCTCAGGAACAAGCATTGGGCCGACGATGATTTGGGGGCCACTTCCGAGGTCAGGAAGCGACCCACAACTCCTAATGGTCCATTCTCAACCTTGCCCGTTCTCGATAACGCGAGTCCACTGTACGGCCGACAAGACTTGAATAAGCGTATTTCGGCGGCCTTCTCCCAGGGGAATGCGGTTGTCTTACGCGGACCTGGAGGCATCGGGTATGTTAACATGATGCAGTTGCTTTCGTCGCTAAATTATCTTAGAAAGTCATATATGGCGTATCACTACGCGCTCCAAATCAAAGAGGCAAGGTTAGCCAAGACGCACACATTTTGGATCCAGGCCAATAGCATGTCGAGCATCGACGAATCTTGTCGTATGATTGCAAATCAAGTAGGGCTTGATCTACCGGACGATGCGCATCCGACAAAGCTTCGTGAGGGCATCAAGAGATGGTTGGAAGACAAAGGGAGTGGAAGATGGTTTCTTGTTGTCGACGAGCTCGACCACGAAGCTGACGCTTCCGTCATTGCTACGGTGCGACCAAGGTCCAATAGTGGGCAGATCTTATATACAACCAGAGCGCCCAGAGTACTCAAGGATCTGGTGCCGCTCAGAAATGAACGACTCTGTATTGGAGTGGAGCCTCCTGACCTAGAGACTTCACTCAAGATCTTCGAACACCATGTCAACAAGACCTTGGCCAACTCGAATACGCAGCTCACGAAAGATTTGGTCCGACAGTGTAATACGCCTTTGATCGTAAAACTGGTAGCAGAGTACATGACGGCGCAACCTCTAAGCTGCAAGGAGATGCTCGACAATTTCAGAACAGATCAAGTTGCCGCAATTGACTTGCTCGATCCTGCAAACATATCCAGCCATGTTGAATATCTCTTGAAACCCCTCTTGACACCTGGAAGTTCCGAACACCCGATGCAGCTTCATCTTCTCTGTCTTCTCGCTGCATTCAACAAGGACGCCATTGATTTCAGCCTGATCAGCAAGAACTTCAGGAATCACGAGCTGCCACACCTTCGGGGATGGCTTTCGCGGCTCGTCGATTCATCATACCTGAAAAAGATGGAAAACCAAGACACGTACTCTATGCACGAATTCATACAGCTTGGATTGCTGAACTGGATGAAAACGCCTCGGGATAAGCAACTTGGGATCCCTCAGATACGGGAACGAGCACTCGCAATGCTTTGGCGGGCCTATGATCAAGACCGGACCGCAAGAGAAGGTAGACAAGCGGGCGAAAGTTACAGAAGCTCCTATCTGGACAAGTTACCGTACATGCCACACTTTGAACGCTTCTTGTCCTGGGTCTCGTCCTTGACCAAAAGTGAAATGAAGGACCTCGAGTCGTTCAAGCTTCGCGATCCTGCTGTGAAAGCAATCATCACGTTTTCGCGCGTCTACCTGGACCAGGACCGCCACGACGAGGCAATCCGAGTCCTAGAATTCGCCCTTGCTCATAGAAGTGGCCATAATCAGGCCATGGACATAGGGAAAGACCTTATAAAGGCCTACATCTCCAGACCTTCGCGACGAGATGCTCGGAAATACTGGCAGAAATCTGAAGATCTCCTCGAAAAGGAACTCTTCCGGAGCGTGGTGACGGATGCGGAAGGCGACGAGAGCCCGTTCGAGCGGTGGGAGCTTAAGTTATATCGAGTGAGGGTGTATTGGGAATCAAAACAGTATGCGAAGGCGTGGAAGTATTTCAAGCATCTTCGGGCTGTGGGGGTGCAAATTGTAAGTGACAACAAGCCGTCTCTACCAAAGAAACTACGTGAATTTCGGGGGGCATGTGAGATGGAAAGGGCCAAAAAGCTGTGTGTCCAGGTAAGAGAAGAAGAAGGAAGGCTATATCTTGCTAGGGGGTGGCGGTTTCTGTGGAATAAGAGAGATTGGAAAGCTGCAGTGAGAGCCTTCGAGGATTGCAAGATCGCGCTAGGGAAATGGTTCCCTGAGAGCCAGGAATGGATCATGAGGATCGATGGCAATATTGCAGATGCGAGCACAAGGCTGGGTACTACTATGGACCTGAAGAGGGCCGAAAAGATCATTGAGAACCTTCTTAAGCTCCGAGAAAGAGCCCCCGAGGGCAACCCACAGGAACTCGAGCGCAAACAGCAGCAAATTCGAGACGCTAAATGCAAGCTTGCTGCAGTAAAAATGAAGACGGAGGATGGAGTTGAGGAGGCTACAGCTATATTGGAAAGGGTGCTTGAAGAGGCCGAAGGTTCTCTCACAGACTCTACTCGCCATGGGGGTAGTAGAGATCGCATTAGAAAGATTGTCTACCAATTGAGGAAGGCATATGTCAGAGGCGGGAAGCTGGAGGAAGCGAGGCAGCTGGAGCAGAGACATGATTTGCAGAAGATGAAGCTTGCGGCAGCCCGAGGCGCAGGCAGAGCTTGTGCGATCGTATCAGCGTTGCTCGTGCTTGTTATTTCAGTGTTGATCTTTGGGGGTATGTGGGTATTAAACTTTGTAGGTGGACGTGATTAGGTATAGATTGACTGGGTAAACACCTAATATTACATGCGATGGTAAAATGTAACCTTTGAGTCCCTCTATATGCAACCGATAAGAAATCTACTGCATCTTGAAGAGGTCTAATAAGCCGGTAAGTGAAGAATTGGCATGGTCCGCTTCCGGCATGGTCGTTATAAAGCCTGAGTAAGGAAGCCAAAGCCTAGCCACGATTGCATGATCCCAACTGCCTCGTCCTTCCTAAAAGTTTCAGGCTTTGTACAACTACCCACGAGGACTCGATTATTTTCTTACTCGTAACCCGGGTCCGAGTCGCAATCCGGGTCTAAATGACTTTCATACTCTCTGTCAGAGAGGTCGCCGGTATCGGAACCTAAAGAATCGAAGACGCCATCATGGAAGCACTCCTCACCGTCCTTCTTGTGAGCGGAATCGACGCCCGGAGTCCTGGGTAGTTCCTTGTTGTTGGCGCGTGGATACGGCATGTTGCTATACTTGGAGGTGGTATTAAGTGCCAGGGCTTGCTGCGGTGCGGCGATGCAAGAGACTTGGGCGGCAGATTTCGGAGGGTTTCGACGCGGGGCAGATGCTGCGTCCAGTAACAATATTCCGCTGTTCTCGTAGGCGCTGGAGGCTGTATTGACGCCCTTGAGGATGACGGCGACCTGGCCGTAGGTGTATGCCAAGCCTTGATCGTAACTGCCATGTCGACGGTGGGCAACATCCCCAGTGTGGGCATTTGTGCTTGGGGTTCGGACTGGATCGACGGCGGGTCTACGGTCTGCAGTCAGCGAATGCGCTTTGGAAAGCTTGGGGGCGGCGGGCATACCGGGTCTGTGCCACAATATTGTCCACCGGCATGGCTGTCCCAAATGCACAGCGCGCTTCCACGGGCGAAACAGGGTGCGGCGAACGGGGGCTGGTGCAAGGAGTCAAACGCTCCCCCTTCAGAGGAAGGAGCTCGTCGCGGGGTCGGTCGTGGCTTTCTTTACGGCTGCGCTTCAGCATGGTTGGGTAGGTGGCTGCGCGCCGCACCCCTCGCGGCGGCTCCATGGCGGTAGAGGTTCAGAGAAGGGTGAAGTTTTGCAACTGGTGAACTTGTCAGCAAACAACACGCGTTCCTGGCTTTCGGAACCTCACAGTGCCCCACCACGATTGTCGAACAACACAGCGGGCGCGCTAAGGACCGAAAGACAACTAGCGCGGGGTAGAGGAACATGTTGGGCGTCCCAGAGCCATCGGGCTAGAGTCCGCCTGCGCATGGATCGGGTCCTCTGAGCGGGGCTCCTCATAACTGAGGAACGACACTGTTCGCTTCAGCCCGTATAAGGTGCTTTGATGCAGGTGGCCGACCGCTCGCGAGTGTATCCAAATGCATACCGCGGGCCATCGTGGCTCCACGGCCGTGGCAAGGAGAAGCCCGATGGAGTAAGGCGACAACAAGGCTATCTTCCGGTCAATCTATTGACATAGCCCCAACGAGTGCAAGGGAATGGTGAGAGGGACGGCGGCCCGGTTTGCGCCGTTGGATGACGAAAACGAAAAAGGGATGGACCAGTAATCGTAGCCACAAGTTTGATGGCCTTGGGTGGAGATGAGGTGGTGAAAGTGTATATTGTGTTCAACAAGGCTTAAACGATTGGCTGACATAAGCACGCCTGCTAAGCCATACGTGTCTCCTCTCTAACTATCGCTCTTCCATCGAATAAGATCCTTGGACTTCATCTGAGGAAAGCCCGAGTCTTCAATGTCTACTTTATAGCGTGGTGAACCAGCACTAGAACCGTGTTTGTCATCGGTGATCGTGCCCTCACGCCACTGCTCTGTAAACGTCATTTAGCTACTGTTATCTACACATGTAATGCTGCACGTTCGCGGCATTACCACAAGTCACCTACGGTTATAATAGACCCAGACTTTGTTCCCCGTCTTGTATCTTGGACGCTCTTCAGCTCCAGCCGGAGGACTAGGAAGCGCCATGTATTTCCGATAGCCTTTATTTTCGAGATACTTCGGTGTTGATCGTTACACGGTGCAGGTTGTCAATGCAAGTACTCTCTGACTTACTCTTGGCGTTTTCGCGGTAATAAGTCAGATTCGAGAAGAGTTTGAGAGTGCGCCAAAACCACGCGCTTCCAGCGCAGGCTTTATATCTTGTGCTTTCACAACAAGGCTGATGAAGAGGCGTTCACGCTTGACCACTGCTGCCTCCTCGTACAGGTGACTGCTGAACCCGCATAAGGCCACTCAACCTTCAGCCTCCAGCCTTGTGGGCAAAACCGCTTCACCTTTTGCGATGAATGTGCCCAACGCCTTGTGGAAGACATTGGAGCAAGGCATATCTACTTCTGATCGAGGATTCACTTACCGGCTGCGGCTCTGCAACCCAGATGGCGTGCCTATAGGCACAGGACATCCCCTTCCGTGTGCCGAACGAGTGACATGCCCGAGTCACTATCATTCTATCTTCCACGCGCACTCAGTCTTGAGCGACACAACATGCTGCAGACTTCGTCATGGATCCACTATCTGCTGCAGCAAGCATTTTTACGGTTCTCGCCGCTGCCGGAGGATCAGTTAGATTCGTTCACGACTTCATTCTCCACTTTAAGGATGTGCCCACAGATATACGTAAACAAGCTACTCAACTAGACGGCCTCGGCCGCACGATCTTGCATCTAATGCAAGCGTACAACGACATGCCCAAAGATCTTCAACTGGACCCGTTCATTTTGAACTCTATCTCCGAATTCTCAAAAGACGTGCGCTCGATGCAGGGAAGCATCGAGAAGCAGTTGGCAGCGGTACACAAGGGCCGACGACATCGCATAAGAGAAAAACTGAAATGGATGGTATTCGATGCCCCCGTTCGAAAGTTTCTTGGTTCGCTCGATCACTGGAGCATTGTGTTTTCCAATGCTGCATCAGCTTCGCAGATGTGAGTACAAGCGTCTCCCACTAGTCCTCAGGAACGGTATGTAACATATTATTTAGAGCTCTTCTTGTGAGAATAGAAAGACAGACATCCTCGTTGCTTCCTATGTTACAGGCTCCAGCTCAGTGTAATGGACTTCTGCCAGAGACCGCTCCAGTGTGGCAAAACGAAGTTACACGCCAACCGCAAATGTTTCTTCCAGATCCCAAACGTGACTTTAACAATCGGAGTACGACTCTACCTATACATACACCTCAGCACCTTGTTCTGGACCGCCATCTCGACGCGTATCTGAACACCCTCATTGACCCCGTGAGCTTGCGGCGTCAACATTGGTATCGCTTGAGCATAGGATCACTCTTAGTGGAAGCTCAGCTTGGTACGCCAATAATAAAACGATGGTCCTTGAAGAGCTTCGAAAAATACGTAGACGTGCTGTCATCGGAAGGGTACGGTGCACGTTTCGTGTTGCAGAATGAGCAAGTGGTAGGAAAACGAGTAACGCTCCTGCTAGCCTGCTTCTACATGCTGAGGCCATTTCCTTGGTTGAGTATACGCCTCGATCTCCACCCAACCGAAATATTGCCTCGCGAGAGCATGTGCTTTGATGCCATTCGAAAAGGGGACTTGGGCTATGTCCGTCAAGCTTTGTCCTCAGGTAAAACGGGTATTTCGAGTACGACTCTCCGGGGAGATACGCTGTTACATGTAAGTTCACGTAGATACTGTGAGCTACCACAGATTGCTGAATCAGTCTACCTAGATAGCCGCCTGCTTCTCCCAACCGGCCATCATCCAGATGCTACTACATTTTGGTGCAAAGGTTAATACCACAAATGATGGTGGCGAGTATGTGCTTACAACCCCACAAATAGAATGCAATGAGTAACATAATGTCCAGAAACAGTCTTCACGTGGCGATAAAAGTCGGACGAAGTGACGAATGCACTAGATTACTACTTTCTCACGGCGCCGATATCTGCCGCCAAGACAACGATGGCCGCAGCCCTTTACACACGTATTACGACACTGTCACAAAACACATCATCACATATAACCTGGACGATACAGATATGTGGGCCCAGGACCACATGGGAATGACAACCTTGCATTACGTTTGCTGGAGTAAAATGTCGACTTCCGACGACGTTGCGCTATACCTTCGGCCAGCGCCTTCTTTCAGCACGCGCAAAGGATTACCATCTCCTATCGCCATCAAAGACAACGCCGGACGATCCGTCCTCCATCTCGCAACGCAAAGAGGCAACATAGAAATCATGGAATTTCTCTTTGCCCAGCCCGAGGCCCAGGATATCGCTGCACCAGACTATGCGGGTCGCACGCTCTTGCACTATGCCGTGGAATGCCGTCGCATACAGGCTATAGATTTCCTGGTCAAGAGAGGCTTCGACGTCCGTGCCGTTGATGATAAGACAAGAACGCTCATGCACCACGCTGCCGCGAGTGGCTGCCTAGAAGCAGTCGAGCATCTTCTAGGGCTTGGGCTTGAGGATCAGTTGTACATGCTGGATTCCGAAAGATGTACGCCCCTCCAGCTGGCTGTGGAGATGAGGGCGGACACGGTGATCGAGCGGCTGCGTCCGCTTTGCAGCCCTGATGACGTTGGTTACCATGGATCTGTGGAGCACATAACCCGCTGTATGAAGGAGCGCCATATCTTCCGTTCTTCGAAACTTCGGCGACGGTTGTTATGGACTTCGGCCCTTTTGTTGCTTACTTTCGTCATGGTTTTGGTTTTCGTACGTCTGTAGGTCTTCTAATGTACAGCATGTCGTTTGTTCCTTTCTCCCCCCTTACGACTGCATGTTCTCGAGCACGTCAGGTTCTTATAGGTTAGATTATTCAACGACGACCTTTTATAGCCCCTACCAAGAGTCGCTTGCTTGCTTCGTTTAACCTGCAGTTCCGCAGATGCCAGCTCATATATATTTGGCATACGAGGAGGACGTGTGTTGATATCAGCACTCCTCGTGATTTTATTAGGCAAGTTGATTGTTTTTTGGAACTGGAAGGAACAGGCGCCGCGAAGGCAGGAAGGCGCTACGTGGGTCCTCTTCTAACGTCTCCTCTACCTAGGTAGGCTTCAATACACGTGTGCAAGGCGGCAACGACCTATACACCTGTAAATTAAACTTGTAAACATAATTAGCAACATCTCCACGTTCAATCTTGAAGTCGTCGCAGACACTATCTCAATTTTTACTTTATAACTAGAAGAGAAAGTCAGCTTTTGATCATCGCGTACACGGGTTAGCACCCAACAGAGTTCCCTCACTGCGTTCGTACCCCTGGATCGAGGTCTAGGCGTACTTATTACTTTTTGATAACTAGAAGAGCAACAAAAAAGATTCTTAATTTCTTAGGGCTAGGGCTGGGTCTTGGGTTGGGGGTTAATCGTGCTCCGGCTTAGCAATTTATAGCAGCTCCTTTGCGAGAGCACTCGGCAGTACCCGTGGAGAAGCATACCTAGGTATCCCAAAGTTTCAAGCGCCCAGGTTGAAGGTACCAGCGACAAGTAGATTAGATCGGATGATGGACAAAGAAATACTGAGAGATACATAGCTCCAGAGCGGGGTGCACTGACCGTGGCCTGGAAAGCGCGATCCTAAGCTGCACACGAGCAGGAAGCTTTCGGTGGCATGGAGCTCGCCTTTGCGCAGCCGACCGAGTAATTTTTTTTTTTAGAGGCCGGAGACGGAGTAGAGGAAGAATCAGACAACCGGTTTGCCAAAACGCCCAGCAAGAATCCACCCTCGAGCCTATACGCACACGATTACGCCTAAAACAAACTTAGTACAGGATGTCTCGACGCCACGGAACCGTCCAACCTATGCGTTAAGCTTGGCGGTTCTTGGGAGCGTCGATGCTTGGTCTCCCCAGCTAATACAGCTACGGCTCGATACAGGGACGAGAAGTAGTCAAATTGCCCGGGTTGCAACTTTCTGAGGAGGTAGAAAGGGTGCCGGGCGAGCGCAGACTTTTATTGGGAGGACGAATGACTAAGCGGGCGGTCACTGCGCTGCCGAGGAGCAAGCCGTGCCCCTCCGAATGCGCTCCTCCTCTACAACCTGTTGCAATCGCCCCGCCGTGACTCTTGCTGTCGCGGATTTTGGACACGATGGATGCGTAGATGTCTCTAGAGCGACGCATCTGCTCGCTTTAGAGCGTTCCTGCATGTTTACTACGCCTGTGACACCTGCAACACGTTACCTACCACCATGGCCAGGAACAAGAAAGCGCAGACGGTGCCAGTCACCTCGGGCGCCGTACGCTACAAAACAAAAGATATCGACGCCCTCGTCGCGCAGCTCGACAACCTCAACATCTCCTCCCCGCTCGCCTTCGACTCCGACTCGGAAGCCGAGCACGAACCCGCCCGCCCCTTCCAGCCCTTCCGCTTCTTCGACCTGCCCTCGGAACTCCGCTCGCACATCCTCGAGCTCCTTCTCGTAACAGAGAAGACGATCGACCTCGACCCGGCCAACACGCGCACCCTCCTCCCGGCCCTCCGCCTCTTCTTCGTCTCCCGCCGTATGCACGCCGAAGCCTCGCGCGTCTTCTACGCGCACAACACGTTCCGCATCTTCGCCGTCAACGGGCGCTTCTTCCACACCAAGCGGCAGCTGCTAACGCGCCTGCCCGCGCACTACATTGCGCACATGCGGAGTCTGGAGCTGCGGCTGGGCCCGGGCTTCAACAAGCCGCCGAAGGGCTGGGTTGTGGATTCGCGGCTGAAGCTGGATGCTGCGGTGAACGTGCGGCTGCTGAAGGTCTTCGTGGAGCTGGATCCGGCGAGCCATCCGAGCTTTGAGGGGTTCCGGCACGAGGACTGCGGGGCGGCGGAGCAGTTCTTTACCGTGTTCAGCGTGAGGCTTTTGGGGTGCTTGTTTGGAGAGCTGCAGCTGCTGCAGAGGGTCGAGTTCGATGCGTATCCGGGCATTTCGCGGACCAGTCCGTTGATGAGGGCGCTCGTGGAGGAGACGAGGGCGGGCGGGAAGGAGCTGGGGTGGGGCCCCGAGCGCGGGTGGGACAAGATTGTGGATGCGGACCTGGGAGGCATGTTGCAGAAACTGGGCATTGGAGTGTGACGAGAGCATGCATTCGATGCGTGTCTGGGTGCGACGAACCAGCCGCATGCCATGTCCTGCTTAGGAGGAAGTCGGGCCCACGTCTGCCATGTCGACCAGTACACATGTACCAAAGCTCCCAATGGACAACGTGTGGTAATGTATATAGCTCCGGTACGCCTGTCCACATGGGTCGTGCAGCTGCATAGCGTGTATGGACGCGTGCAACCCACCTTTTTTTCCACTTTCCATCAGTGCCTTCTTTGCCCCGCCATGTCCCGCCTCGACCCTCGTACCTCTCCCCCCAACCGCTCCATCTGGCTGTACCTCCCCGAACCCACATTCCGCACGCACCTCGTCGCCCTCGAGAAACGCACAAACGCGGTCCCCGTCGACCCTCAGACTTTCCTTCTCCTCACACCCGACAGTGCCGCGAACCGCACCCTCCCCCTGCACAGCGAACAGCAGCTCGCCGACGACCTCGCCTTCCTCGCCGCGCTCTCCGAAGGCGCGCAGAGCGTCGCGGCCGCCTGTCTCGAAGAGCACACCGCGCCTCGCCGGCTGACGGTGCGCTTTGCAGCGCTCGACGGGGCGCTCGGCGCGGACGTGGAAGCTACACTCCAGCGGATCGTGGATCTCTTGGTGCATGATGGAGATGGGGATAGTGCGCCGGGACGCCCTTACGAAGAAGTATTCGAGGAAATCGTAGCGCTGCATAGCAAGAGGCTGCTCGCGCGCCTGCGCTCAGCCAAGTGGGTCAAGCCGACGTACCTGCGGCTGCAGCACAAGAAGCCGCTGTGGGCCGACTTTGCGAACCTCGCGCACCGCGTGCAGTTCATCTACGCCAAGAAGGAAGCTGCGCTGCGGCGTGCAGTGGAGGCGCACGTCGGCCGCCTGGGCGCCACGTTCCAGGCTTTCGAGAGCGTGGAAGCCGGGTCCCGCGCCGAAGATCGCGCGCTGCGACACCTCGTCCGAGCGAGCTACGCCTTCTGCACGAGTCCGGAGGTAAAGGGGTTTGCGAAGAGGTTGGAGCAGAGCGTGAGCGGGACGCCGACGCGCCAGGTCGCCTCCGCGCTCAAGTGCCTCCGGCAGCTCGAGAAGATCGGGACGTATTGGCGCATCGCGGTGTCCCTCGTCGACACGAGCCGCGCGTACCCGTCGCTGTTCGCGCACAGGGTGCAGCTCGCCTTCTTGCCGCCGTATGCGAGCGTCCCGACGGGCATTGCGTACGAGGCGTGGGCGACGACCTGCCATGTCCACGCCGAGGTCCAGCTCGCCGTGTACTATGATCTGCGGGAGCAGGTTTCTGCGTGCGGGTCTGAGCAAGAATGCGCACTGGGCCAGGGGGACGGTATGCTGCGTCCCCGTGTGATTGGCACGTCCAAGTGGCTGTGCTACCTGTGCTACCTCTTCCTCCGCTTCCACGGCGGGTTTGCACCTGCGAATACGCATGGGAGACTGTACGATCAATGGACGGTGCCGGATCTAGAAGAGTTTGGAGCGCAGCTGTGCGCGAGGTATCGAGACATTATACGTGCCGTTGATGAAGAGGTCGTCCGCGAGACGGGGGTTTCTGATTCTGAGGAGATGGTGCGAGAGGGGATGGTAAGATGGCGCGCGGAGCCGATGACGAGCAGACAGAATCTGCTCGGTGACGACAGCGCAGGCTTGTCGACGGGGGAGGAAGCAAGTGCCAGCAAGACCGCATCAGATATGTCTGCAAAGTTGCTAAGCTTAGATCTTAGTGATTAACGTACGTGAAAGACTACTCTCGACCGCAGATCTAGGCACCATGATGATCGAAATGACTGGAGGTAACGGGTTGTTATCCGCACAGGAAGGAAGCTCACGCGTGGTGCTCAGATATGCACCTGCGGCAGCAACGCCTACGCTCAACAACAGACACACGCTATGCTCATCCACCTGGATGCCATCTTCAACTTCCGCATACACACATACATCCGCCGATATACCCTAAAACCGATTCCTCAGTTGCAAGTAATCCGATCACAAGCCAGCATGGCCACGCCCTCCTCTTCGACCACAGCGTCCTGCCTCTTGTGCTTCCTTCTTGCCGCCAACTTCTCCTTCTGGACGGCCAGCTTCTCCTTCCTAGCAGCTAGCTGCACCCTCCGCTTAGCCAGCTGCTCTTTCCTCGCAGCCAGTTCCTCGGTCCACCGATTCATTACCATCTCCTCCGCTCCCGTGCTCCGCTTTTTCCCGCCAACGAACTGGAGCTTCTCGTTGCCAACCACACCATTCAGCACATTGCCATTGCTCGGCGCGCCCAGACCCTGTACAACGCCGTTTCCGCCCTGCACCACGTTCGAGTAGCTCGTCAGCATCGTCTGCACGCCCGACACAAAATCCTTGCCGTCGAACTCGCAGTGTCCGCCTTGAGGTGTGTTGTCCACCGTCTGCAGCGCGTTGATCTGGTCCGCAGACAAGCCAGCGTTCGCAGCCAACTTCTCGTAGGACGCGACAGCCTGCGGGATAGAACCCTGCAGGAGCTGCAGCTCAGACTGCGTGCTCTGGTAGTGGATCCTCAAGGTACTCATCACGGCTGCCTGGTTCGCGAAGTCGACCTGGGGCGGCATGGCGCCGCAGTTCAGTTCCACAGCCGAGTTGGCGAAGTTCTGCATCTGGGCTGGGATGAAGAAGCCAGACATGAGGAGAGAGCCACCCGAGACGCCGGTGAACTTCACGTTGGAAGAGTCAAAGGCGACAAGTTGCGGCATGACCGTTTGGACGAAGTCATTCACGGCTTGGGCGTGTGCAACGCCGTCGGTGCGCTGGAGGCCAGAGCCGCCGCCCCAGAAGAGATTTGGGTCGGGGGCAAGCAGCGCAACGCCCATGGTGTTGGCCTGGACGTTCTGGTTGGGAAAGTCGAAGAAGGATTGGCCGCCGTCGCCGTGGAGGAGGACGTTTACACCTACACGCAACCCATCAGTATGCATCCCACCTCATCTCGAGGACGCGAGTCGGGAAACGTACCCATAGTCCCATTCGCACCGCCCGCAGCCGCCGCACCAGGCACCCCGCTCGCGGCCGTGAACTGGTCCGCCGGAGCAGCAATCTTGAACCTGATGGGCAGCTGATTGACGTTCACCGTGGAATCCAAGATCATGGAGCCATCGGCCGCCTGCGAGATGCCCTGGGGTATCTTCGCCGCCTGCTGCTGGGCCGTCGCCCGCTGCCTGCCTCCCCGCTGCGGTGCGCACGCCGCAAGCGCGACCAGCGTTGCAAATGCCAATTTGTACATGCTGCTCCTTCTCGGCCAAAAACACAGTGCACAGCACGGGAACTAGAAATTAGAAACACGAAGAATAGAAAGCGGACCGGCCGGGAGAATCGAAAGAACGGTTCGAGGCCGTAGGATGGAGGGAGGGAGAGTAGGAGCGGGGGGTGACGAGAAGGAAGCGGTGTGGAGCACTGCTGTGCTATGTAGATACGATTTGACAGCCCTCCGTGAGAAGCACGTGGGTCAAACGGTCCCAGGCAGCCAAGGTATACTGAGCGGGTGATGCCAGGGCTTGCTACTCTTCATCGAGGCTGGCATTGTGCGGTGTCGAGTCGCTATTGGAGGCGTTCGTTTGATCTTCGGGCTATGGCACACCGAGGGTGTCGCGCTGCGAGGCTTTGGAGGCGTGCATGTTTCGGGGTGGGCTTGGCAAACGGGTCGAGCAGCACCGCGGTTTGTTTAGACTTTAGGAGAGGGTTCGGAAATAGAAAAGTATGACTCGTCTGCGTGGATGGGCTTGAGGAATCGTGCAGCGGTTCGTAGAGCATAGTGGGGAAGTAGTGATGATAGTGAGAAAGTGCAAATGTGAGTTGGAGGAGCCCTGCAGTAGTTCGCGGTTCGGCTCGCGCAGCGCCGTAGCCTGGGGCGAGAGCGACTGGGTGCTCGTGCCCGCCTCGGAACGAGTTCATGAAACACTACATCCGCGGACTGATTGTAAGCTTGGGATCTCCTCCCTCAGCTGCTCGAAGGACCCTTCTCGTATACAAGTGCGGAGTAGTCCATCCGATGGGAGTCCTATACATGCTTGGGGACTGGGTTTGCTTGCATTGTCCCTTCTGTTGCTGTCGAAATACTCTACTGGTAATCACCGCGACGGAAAGGGAACAGGTGGACGCAAAGGGTTGCAAACAACCTTCGCTTGTGTTCGGAGAGGAGGTAGATATGACCTGGCCACGATCTAGTTAAAAGCTTCGATACAAGTACATACAGTCAAGCCGGTGCTTCACGCGATTCGCATCACGGAATACGGTCCGTTCGAGCACGCCATAGATCCGCTAATCGTCCGTCCGCACGCTCGGGGAACTGCGCAGCGCGACGGTCTCGATCTGTCGTTCTGGGGAACAATTCACCGCTAACTTTTCGCTATGGCTACATCCCGTAGTTTGTCAGCTCGGCGCTGGTGGGCGCAAGAGATCGTTCACGCGTGGAGCTCAGGATTCCCTGGCGAATCCAATCATGTACAACGCCCCCTGATATCCCAGATCCTCCAGGATCAATACAGGGTCCCTCTTGTAATCGTCGTTACCGACCTGAACAGATCATGCGACAACCAGCACAAATACCAACACGTTAGTTACAGTAAAAGGGTGCACCGAAAAATAACACAAAAGATGCCAGGTGGAATTTGGTAAGGGCGCACCGTATGCGCCACCCGTTCGCAGGGGAAAGCGTTCGTCACAACCCAAACCAAATCATAAAAGCCAAAAAAAAAAGAAAGGGTAGAACGGCAATCGCGAACTAGGATCTCATTATTTCCATCGCATTACACTTACATATTCGCATTAAAGCATCAAACATTAAGATTAGAAAAGCCTCTCTTCACCTCATTATATCAATCCCAACCCTAGACCTGCCGCACCAAGCAACCCTGCTGCGACACCGCCCAATCCACTTGGTCCCTTCGCTGCCGCGCCAGGGAAATATACCGGTCCGCTCGTACTCGACTGCGGTGCTGCGCTTGTAGAGTTTGCTTGCGTAGTTGTTGTTCGCGAGAAGCTCGTGTATTGCGGCGGGGTATACGCAGGCGGAGCAGACGTGCTCTTTTCGGTGGTCGTCGAGATGGCCTCAGAAGATGAGGAGCTCGGTACTTGTGACGACGGCTCAACAGTCTCGGTTGAAGACGATGCATCGGAAAACGACGATGGCTCCGATGAAGATGGAACTTCAGAGGTAAAGTCAGCAGTACTGCTTGACGAAAGCGCACTGGGAGAGGGAGATACGGGCATCTCGCTGCTCGATTCAGGCGTGCTGGATGGAAGCTGCGTTTCGCTGCTCGAGGGTTCTGGGGAAGAGCTGGGAGGATTACCAGAGCTGGAAGAGGGCGACGCGATGACCGTCGTGGGCTCCGCAGTCGAAATTTCGGTTGTAGGCTCAATGGTGACGGTTGGCCTTTCCACTGACGTTACGGTTGACTGCGGGGGTGCCGATGCTGTTGAGACAACGGTTGTAGGCTCGGATTGGGACGGGGTGATGACGGTGGTGGGTACGACCTCTGCGAAGGCGGGTACATGGCTTGTGACAGTCTGCAAGGAGTCGCGGGATTGCACAGTGGTTATAGTACCCGATATTGTGCTTTGCGAAGTGGCTGGACCTCCAACTATGGGATCGCAAGCGCCAGACGCGATAGAAGAGCCGAGTTGCTCTAGAACGGTAGGTTGAGAGTTCAAGTACTCCACAACAGTTGGCGGCACAGACGCAGAGTTTGAAATGCTTTGCGTAGGTACAAGCAAGGTCGGGTTACCGGTAGTGGAGAGGCCGCTCAACGTCTCAACCGAAGAGACGCAGACGGTACCAACCGGGGTGACTGATGTATGTGAGAATGTCTCGTAGGCGGCGTACACTGTCGGATAGGTGAGGGTATTGTCTTTGTACACCCATGTTAGCGGTGTTGATGAAGGAAGCGGGTTTATGTGCAAGGATGATCCCACTGTTGCCCCAGCATCGTTGGTGGAATAATACAAGGTGGTAATGGCGGTCGACTCAGTCTTGGTTTCAATATAGGACGGATAGGCTACCACAGTGGCAGTGACATCGATAACGCATTCCCGATTGCAAGAAGCAAGACCCGGGGAAGATGGAGATGGCGTCAAGGTTCGGTCCACGGTCGTTGTTGTCGTGATGAGCGAAGGAATTGTCGTAGGTACTAATTGGGTCTCGGTGAAGCTAAGCGTTATGTAAATGGTTGATACGGTAGTCTCTGGCGGTCTGGTATCGCGTTAGCACTTCTTGTCCTAAAAGAGTGGCTCGAAAGATGGCCCGCGACCGCAATGAACATCCATGATGGGCTATTCTTGGAGAATACCGGACTGGTATAGCCAGTCGAGTTGCCCCAGGATGCACAATACAGCGACCGCTTGGGAACGACCATTATACAGCCAAAAGGTGGTGGGAGGAGGCTCAAAGTGGTCTTGTTATACTTACAACGTCGTAGTTACGGTGGAGGTTGTGCCTGAGGCGGTTAAAGTCGTTGTCAGAGTTTCTGGCGGGAGCGTAATCGTGCTCAAACTTGTGCTGATGCTAGTAGATATTATGGTCTCGGTAATGATATCAGTAATGAATGAAGTAGGACCAAGGACAGTCGTCTCAAAGGTTTGTGTGGGTCCAACGACAGTCGTCTCATAAGTTTGGGTAGGACCGACAACAGTGGTCTCAACCGTCTGTGTAGGACCAGGCACAGTAGTCTCAACCGTCTGCGTAGGACCAGGCACAGTAGTCTCAATAGTGACCTGATTGAACCTCTGTGTAAGCATTTCGCAATATCGGACGAACGTGGCTGACTCACAGGCGATGCAGTGGTGTACACCTCAGTTAAAGTGTAAGGAACGCTTAGAGTAGCGGTAACTGTTATAGGAATCTCAATAACAGTGGATATCCATGAAGTGACAGTCTCGGAAATTGTCGTTGGGTACCAGGATGTGATATATGAAGTTGAGGTGCTAAGAATGGTGCTCCATTGGGTAATGATGTCAGTTGTACGGAAGGTGCTCCATTCTGTGGTTAAGAAAGTGCTCCACTGGGTTGTCAGGAGAGTGCTGACGTCCGTCTCGACAGTAGTTTCGGTAAAATTCTGAGTTGCAGTGATCTCTTTTGTACGATCTATAACGGACGTATGATCAAATGTTGTCGTTTCGTAGCAAGTCTATTCCTCATCAGCATTTATCGAATGGAGCAGACGATGCCCGATCAGCATGTGGTTTGCGGAAGGAGAAGAGCCTTACTGTAGTCGAGATCGAAGTCGTGGTGGAGTTCCTCCAGAAAGTGACAGTCTCCCAAAGTGTTGTCGTGTTAGTCACGGTATGCGGCGGCTGGGTCTCTGTGGATGTAGTCGTTGTAGTAACTGTGATCGGTTCTGGTATTTCCGTGGCAGTAATGTATATTGCGCTCGGCGTTTCTGTTGTAGTAGTGATAACAGTCACAGCGGAGCAGGTTCCATAGCTAGTAGATTGAGATGGAACGACAGAGCTGCTGCTCGTGGGAGTTTCGGTACCGTAACCACCAGTGGAAGAAGGAGAGGGCGCGGATGAAGATTCAACCGAGGACCCCGGTCCATAAGAGGGGACAGTTCCATAGCTAGTAGGTTGAGATGAAACTACAGAGCTGCTGCTCGTGGGAGTTTCGGTACCGTAACCAGGAGGGGAAGAAGGCGATGGCTCGGATGAAGATTCAACCGAAGACCCCGGTCCATAAGAGGGAACAGGCTCATACGAAGGCTCTGGAGAAGGCCCTGCCGTTCCGTAGTCACCAGACGTAGGCAGTGGGGATGCTTCGTATCCGGAGAATGACGAAGTTGAAGTTGAGACTGTGTATATGGGCGTCGTCGAAATGTCCGAGACCGGATAACTGTTGGCTCCGTACGGATCGTCTGGTTTGGCCACCGCAGAGCCGGCAATAGCCAGCAACGACCAAACGTTGCGCATGTCCAAAAAGCGAAAGAACGCTACGCAGTTGAACGAGGGCTACGTAACTCGGAGCTGATAACAATCAGCAAAGCACGTGATGAAAAACATGGCGTGAGAGGATGTTGGATCGAAGGGGAAATATAATTGTTTTGAGGTTTGACGAGAACACATCGTGTGCGTACAGGGTAATACGGTCAGACGAGAATGTGATGGGGGTTTTACAATTGGGGCAATTGGAAGCTAGTGGGTCTCGTCGGATGGCCGACGGGTCCGAAGAAAACTCACTCACCTCAAGCAAAGCAAAGGCTGCACTTGGACCTAGGCGAAGGAAGGACGCAATGCAGCGGCACGAGGCACGACTATGTATGTACAAGGCGAGCTTACAGGATCGGGCAGTGGGTGAGCTGGCGGGGCTGGGCTCTCGGTCGAGGTCTTCCAATATTCCTCTCTGCCAGGGCCAGGTAAACAACGACAGTGGATGGCCCGGGCGAGAGACATGCAAGCAACTGGAAGGTAGCGAACCAGCCGGCAGCTATCCGGTGCCTCTCGGCGGGGGCTGCATCGAGAGGCCATGCGAGAGTCCACAGCCTCCACTAGGCCGGATTGATGCGTCTGCGAAGCCGGCAATAGAAAATGGTAACAACGCCACCAGATCACAACCAAGTCATGGGCTGGCCGATGCTCAACGCGTTCGCTGACATCATTCTTGGAGTAGGCTTTTTGCGACTTTTATGTTTGTGCAGGCGTCCGAAAAAGTCGGGCATTTCGTCAGCGTAACCTTCCTTGTGTTACCCCAGGATATACACTACGCGGGTAACAAAAGGAAAATGTACTAGAATCTGCGTGCAGTATTCCGAGTCTTCGCTTCGACCACTGTGGACGATGAGAAGGCCAGGCAAGGCAACAAGGACGCGGCCAAGCAGTTCGGCATCGAGTGCGAAAATAGGGCGTCGCATCGGTTCTTTGCTGGGCAGGGCGAGGTCAGCATGTGCCCGTTCGCGCGGTCGGTCTAGAAAGCGCTGTTCTGAATACCCATGCGCGAGTGCTTACAAGGATCGATATGATGGCCGCTTCTGGCTAGGATGTTGCTGGGCGGGGTTAGAGGACGGCGCCCATCATCTGCAGTCGATGCGAGTCGACCGCGCTCGGGCCATTTCTGATACTGTAGAGCGGCACAGCAGACATCGCATTTCTGGGGGCCAACAAGTGGTGGGGAGCGACACGCTGGTGTTCACCGCGGGTCGTGACGGCTACGAGAGCTGGGAGGTCCCTCTTCCTGCGTCCAGTGCTGGATGGAATAGCTCCGGTGGCGGTGTGGTCGCGCAGGATGCTGTTAGGGCGCGTTCACAAGAGGTTCGCGGGTTGCAACGGTGGTTGTGGTGTTGAGAGGTTGTGCTCCGGCACGTGAGAGAGGGTCCTTAGTTCGGCAGTACTCAATATATTAATTTTAACTTAATAGTAATTATTTAATTATATAATTTTATAACTACAATTTAGTAAAAAAATTTTTATATATATTATAGGCTTTTTATTAGTTATAATTCTATTTAATTTAATTTAATTTAATTTAATATAACTAGTTTAATTATAATAATTATAAATATTTTTTAAATATATATATATTTATATTATTTAAAGCTTCGAATATTTAAAATTTTAAAAATAAATAATTTTATACTAATAACAGCCTATTTTAATTATATTATTTATTTTTAATATATTACTTTAGTAAAATATATATAATAAAAATTTAAATATATTTATATATTAATCGAATAAAAGAGTATAGCTATAGTAGCTATATAGGCAACTAAAAGGGGTTTTAAAAAAGGAGGAGTATATATATATCTTTATACTTATTAAAAATTTATATATAAAACTTACTATTAATAGTCTATAAAATAATAATATTTATATTTTATAATACTCTTATTATAATATTAAAAACACTATTAAGTAGATTAAGTAAAATTAGTTTTTTTTTTAAAAAAAAAAATTAAATTTAAAGCTAATTTTTACGGGGTGCTACTATTACACGTACACGGGGGAGGGCGCCGACCCGGCACGTGAGGCGCAAGAGCGGTGGCGCTTATTGGCGCACGGGCCGCTGGCTCAGAACGGCGCCTGCCCGATTCGTGCGTACAACCGCGGCCACCGCGGTGAATCAACTCGGGATGTGTTTTTCTAGCCACCAGGCCATCCATCCTCCCATGCAACCTCACCGCGGGCGTGACCGTGCAGCCTACACGTCCCAACCCTTCTCAGCCAAATGATTCCGAATGGCCGCAAAGCACCGACTGTGCGGCTGCGCCGGAGCCCTCACTGCCAGTAGACTGCCGAGTAAGCTGCAGGTGATTCCGCCTGTACCCAGATTGATCCAATTACTCTCCAGCTGCCCTATCGATAGCATGCCCCGCTGTGGCACGGCGCCCCGTCAAAAGAAAGCAGCCGGCCAGCTTTGCTGTGGTTGACGCGCCGTGTCCAAGCGTGACACGATGACTTTGACCTCTCGCTGAGGACTGGCGCCCCTGTATTGCCACGCGCTTCTACTTCTTTTTGCAGTTAATCTGACTGTGGACTCCCGCGAGGCTGCCTTACGTTTTTAGTCACCACTGCCTTACCTGCGCTCCTCATTGCCGCTGACTGTCGACCGTCCTTTCCTATCCTCGCTCGTTATGCTCACGATCCCAACATGTTTTCCAGGAAACGTGCAGACCAGAACAATACGTCCCCAAGTCCAGAACCCAGGATCGTGGACACGACTGGCCAATGGGATGGGAATGATGGCGAGTGGTCGACCTTCTGGATCAACGTCGGCGATGAGCACAACAATGGCGGCGGTCAAAACTTTAGAGTCCTTCCTTCCACCTGGCTCGGCGTGACTGTTGTCCCTTTTACGGCCGACTGGTGCAATAATCAGTGTGCACAAGACCGTGGTGTGGGCACTGTCAATGGGGACCAAGTCAGCGGCCTGGTTACCTCCTCCGACTCTGCAACCTCATGGCAGGAAGTTGGACCAGCCGATATCAGCCTTCCGCCCTGGTGGTTCAATAGTACAGACAAACCGAGAGCGGATTATGGACTCGATTATCTCGGTATTGGTCAGGGCTCGCCCAAAAGCTACGTTGCGCGGGGGATGTATGTCGCAGGGACCCAATCTAAAGACTTTTACCTGGGACAATTTGGACTCGGCTTAGGAGGAACCAATGTCGGAGGTAGACAGGGCGGTGCTGTTGAATCGATCATCTCCACCTTCAGGAACGACAAGGTCATCCCCAGTGCCTCTTACGGTTATACTGCGGGTGCCAAATACAGTGAGTTACCTCTGCGTTTTTAGCCGTGCAGATTTTGTAATGCGGGCCCTGCGTTGAATCTTACCAAATAGAAAAGACCTTAAAGCCGCATAGATGCCAAGCAATTTCGAGAGACGGATTCTCACTGCGCTTGACTTCCAAGCATTTTTGTATTCTCGAAGCTCTTCACAATGCTGATCATGGTGCAGGAAACAATCGCAATGGCGTCCTTGGGAGCCTTGTACTTGGTGGTTATGATGACACGCGCATCGACCCCGACAACCATGTCAGCATTCCCATGCCAAGCGACAAGAATAATTCCCTCGTTGTTGGTGTACAGGGCATTACTTATCGGCCCGACGTCCATGTTGATGCGCAAGTTCGGTCTTTGACTGAAAATAACGTCAAAGGTTTTACGGCGACTATTGATTCCACGTTCCCGTACCTATGGCTTCCCGAACAAGTCTGCGAGGAGTTTAGCAAACAATTCAATCTGGAATACGACAACAAAACCGGCCTTTATACTACAGACATGAGCGGTGCGGCAAATAATAACCAGCAGAATGCCACGGTCACCTTCAAGATTGGAAAAGATGCGTTTGGTGGTGGGAACGACGTCACGACGATCAACCTGCCGCTTTCTGCTTTTGATTTGACATACACAGACCCAGCAGGCGGAAACGGGACCAGATATTTTCCTATCAAGAAGTCGCCCAACGGAATGTTTGTTCTGGGACGCACGCTGCTTCAAGAGGCGTACATTATTGTGGATTATGAGCGCTCCAACTTTACTGTTGCTGCAGCTTCGTCCCCAGACACTTTGCCAAGCCCGAAGTTAGTTCCCATTTACGATAAGTCGTACGTTCCGCCGAGGCCGACTCCGATACCTACTAGTGGAGGTAGCAAGGGTCTCTCTGGCGGAGCCATTGCGGGTATCGTGGTGGGCATTCTGGTAGTGGCTCTGGGTGCTGCCTTTGGCATCTTCATATGGTGGAAGAAACGGAGAGCGCGCAAGAATGCACCGCCTAACTACAAGGAAGCTACCGAGATGGATACTTCAGCCGCCGGCAACGAAGTCAAGCATCGTCGTGTTTCTGAGCTTGACTCTGAACCTCCTGGGTCGAAGCCAGGTCCCGGCGGCTTCTATGGCGATAATCGAGATGGCAAGGACTTGAGCCCTTTCCCCCCAATTAGCGAGATGGACAGTCCTCCGGCAGAGCTCTACAGCCCTCCTGCTGTAGCTAGTACTCCTCACAGTGAAGGCAACAGCACTAGCGATTACTTCACGGCTGGTGGTAAAATAGGACATGGCGGCGTAACACGAGAATCTTCCGCCGGCAACACACCAGGCGACCCTTCGCCCTTTACGCCGATTGCTGAGTTACCAGGTGATGATGGCCAGCACTTCGACCCGGTGGCCGGCCCGAAAGACAGCCCGCAATTGAAGAGCGGTTCCATGCACAAGCGCGACCCCAGCGCAACGCCGTCCCAAAACATCGACGAAGTCATGCAGAGACACTCAGCCGAGCCTTCACCTGCGCGACCCGCCAAAGACGAGCCAGCCGCCGAAGGGGCTGCCAGCCAAGACAAGAAGCCAGAAACAGAGCCCGAAGAGGAACCGTCGGAACGGCGCCCGTCGCACACGCGCGGGCTCAGCGACACCACGGTCCAGAGCGATACTACGGTCGTGTCGCAGCCCACACCCGAAGAGCTCGAGCGATGGGCGCTCGCGGAGGACGAACAGCCTAGACGACCGCTTTCCGAATGAAGCAGGCGCGTTGCGACACGGATACTGCGCTGGGAGGGAGGATAGATCTGAGAGTGGGAAAACGGCGCTTCGGCGTATTCTTTCTTCATGTTTGTCATTTTCAAAGGATCGGATCTACAAGCGTTTCGCACAGGCGCACGGAAGGGTCTCCATGGGGTTCTACGATCGATGTGACACCCCGCCACGCTCATTACGATAATGTAATACTAATGCGATGTTTTGTCGTCTTCCAACACGGTTGCGGTTGTGTTCCACACGTTCTCGATGTGCGCGATTGCGCACCGTCATGACGGAATTATCGCGAGGCCCCGAACCCGTCGCACAGCAAGCAAGCGTTTTCGTTCTCGCTCTCTACACCTCGTACAATCGATGCACATCGTTTCCCCAACGGCCACCCGCCCGATCGCGATGCTCCCTCCTCGCGCGTCACATCGCATCACAAACATAACAAAGGCAACACCGTACTAGCGGTGTAATGCTGATCGCCACTGCGTGCGCATCACGGTGTGGCACCCACTATGGGCAACCCGTACGCGCCATGCCAGCTCGAGCGCGGGCCGCAGCCTTGCGCTGCAGCGGTTAAGTACACGGGCTGCACGTGTGCGGCACAGCGCCAGCGGGGTTGTGTTTGTGTTGCATCGTCGTTCTCGCAGCGCAGCAGCAAGCATGCGTGTCGCGTTTCGTTTTGCTAGAGCATATAGCCCTGTGTGAGCGGCCACCGCATTGTGTAGTATGTCCTGCGTAACTTGGACCGCGATGCAACCGTGGTGTTGTGCGGATGCTGCGGCCAGCTTACGTAATAGGCACTTGTCGTTCTTCAGGCTACCGGGATGGAGGAGTGCGACGCCGCTGTGCTGGTGCTGCGCTGCGCGGGTAATCAGAGCAGGCGCCGACGAGGCTGACAACCAGTGCACTCCCCCGGGCTCCCTAGACGACCAACATGTGATCGAGACCCGATATCGCGATGCAATCCTGTCCTGGGAAAGCAAGGCGAATCCGCCCTTGAATCCGCAGCCCACTCTCACTCAGCACGATCAACCATGAAGAATGGTCTATACAAGGACGGCGATACTCGCGAAGCCGTGAGCGATGCTAGTCATGGTCTAACTTGCTCCCACTCTCAAAGTAAGCAGTCACGCGATCGTGAGCGAGCATCAGCGTAAGCGCCGCCCTCGATGTGGGGTCCCTCGCACGAAAATCGCACCGATGTGGGTGGTTGCAGGGGAGCTGATCCTCTGCTCATGCGATGCGCCACCGGTGAGATGGACAGGGTGGGTGGTCCAAGGTGCTGGGGTCGAAGCTGCGAAGCGGGGGTCTAGACGCAGTGCGGCTTCGTGGCGGGGCGTTGTTGGTAGACGGGATGGATTGGGAAGGAGGGCGTTGGCGCCTGCTCTTAGGTAAACGCTGTGGGCGGATGACGAAAGGTGGAATGATGGGAGAAAAGGAGGGATTAGAAATAATGAATGACTAAGGGAAGATCTTGCCTTTTTCCTTTTGGGGGAGAGATTCTTGATTTACGGGTGTATGCTGGTAGTATACCGGTGGCTGCTCCACAGTAAGTGAAGCACCACTCGGACTTCCGCTTCGGTACCTTAATCTTCGTCTGTATTGTTTTTGTATATCCCGAGCTAATATAGTGGTGCCTGCGCCTGCCTGGTTCCCCTTTGCCCATTTGTGAGCGAGCGCGAACTGTGCCGCAATAACAACGAACACAATGACCAGCCATCTAAATACCCATGTACGGAGCCTCTGCTACCGTCTCGTCTCATGGTATGATCGAGCGCGTAGCCGCATGCATGTACCCAGCCGTCCTATGCACACGTTCCTTGAAAATACCGTCGCCGTCGTTAACTATCCATGTACCCCGGCGGCCTTTCCTAAAAGGTAACCATCAATAGAACCACCATTCGAAAGCTGATTTCGCCGACCCGTCAAGTGGCAAATTGCTCATGGAGAGACTACACGTCGTGCGCTTCTTGAGGGTTATTTTTCGCCACATGCGATGGAGCGAACCCGCTCAGATCGCCAGACTATCGACTTCTGGTATCGCAGGCGCGGGGACCACCCGCTGTGCCTCGATCAACTCTAGCGGCCACTCTATTGCTTCCTTCCAGGGCTGCTCGGCCAACTCCTCCGTCACGGCCTGTACGATCCGCTCCGTCCATCCTCTGAGGAACCAATATGTGCGGGCGGCGAAGGAAAGAATAATGGTCCAATGCATGACGAGCACGAGGGCGCCCGGACTGCGTTGCCGTAGCCCGAACATGAAGGTCGGCGACAGATGGAACGGCCAGTAGAAGAGCAGTTTCATGTCGCGATTCTCGACGCACGGTCTGCTGCACCGCAGCAGGTTCTCGCGCATTCCCGTCACGAAACCGAGGAGATCGCGGCGTGCGTCTTCGTCCAGCGACTCCTCTTCATCGAACAGGGCGGTGAGCGTCGGCAGCCGCTCGAGGATTCGCTGGAACAGGGGTTGCGGTGCCGTCTCGTACACGGGGTCTTTGAACAAGTACTGGAAGGGGCCGCTCATCATGACGCCCATCTGTGCGGCAGCCATGACGCGTCCTATGCCCTGGATCAAGGCGAAAACATCAGCCAAGTCATCAAGGGCGTTGTTGGCCTTGGTGTCTGGATCTACGGCATCCAGACCTCTCGAGGCAAACACGCTGATAGGGATGAGCGTCGAGGCCGCAAATGCCGAAGGTGCATTTTCCTCCGTGATGTTTAGCAGTTGCTTTCGCATGCCTCGAAGGGCCTTATCCTGGTGGTGTGTGCCAGCAGCGTAGTAATCGGCTCGGCGGTCTGGTTTCGTATGAGCCAGTTGGAACGATGACAATGCAAGGATCTGATGTAACAAGTATGTGTGCGTGAGGCCTTCTCTCGAGACGACAGTTCTCCAGACGTGCAAGCTGTGAGGCGAAAGTGATAGCGTTTCGACGCCGTCAGTCATCCAGTGGTGCCTGTAATCGTGTGAGCAAGGTAATTGTCCTGTAATTATTGGCTGAGCAACCAACATTGCTTCAAGATCGTAGAGCCAGAGGTCTGCCTCGCTGATCTCACGGCGTTTAACGAACGTTGTAATAAAAGGGAAATGATCCGACCCAGATCGAGGGGAATCCGCATCTGTCGGTTCTGTTGGTTGATCGGCCATTTTCGATGGTACCGCTGAGAGCGCGGTGTCATCTTGAGGTTCCTGTATATCCACTTGAGTTCACCATAACCAGGATGGAGTAGTACAGAGCCAGCCTTACGGTGTTGGACTTTGCAGCCCTCCTGGGCGCACTGCTACTAGACGGAGCGGCGTCCGGATCTATTAGACTACACAGCACACCGTGTCTTGTGCAGTGAGAGCATGGTTTGAGTTCATCGCACTGTGCCAAGCAGTCAGCAAGTAATGCTCCCGAGTATCTGGTAGCGAGATCTCGAGGTCGATCGGGAAAATATAGTTCTGATAGCGCAACACTACACGTACCTTGACATGCCTCGCCTTGCATTGGCGACAGCCCGTCCTTGACTTCTTGTGCCCCAACCGCGGCATGGGGCTCGGTTGCAATTTCGGAAGCAGCAGCGAATCGAGAGGGAGCCTGCGCGTTCGTGGCCACCGACTTTGGCCGTGGGATCTACGATTGAGCCGTGATCGCCGGTTGGGGAAGAACGTGAGAATGCGAATCCGAGGTGCAGAGAACCGGAGGGAGATGCAGAATAGCTGCATTTCAGAAGGAACCTGCTTGGATCAGCTGGTAATCTATATCTGACGCTAGGCTGCCTTTGCTGCCACCAGCAGCCGTCTGGAGATCGCTGACACCTGTCAAAGCGAGGAGTTCGCGTCATGAGTCATTGGAATGGCTTTGAATGGTCTCCGATGCGATGTGGCGGAGGCGCGTATACGAGCAAGAGTTGCGGGCGCTGTGCAACACGGCACAGTGAGCGTCCTCAGTGGCGACTGCTTCGAACAGCATGAGGAAGGTCAAAAGCACTCATGCAGTAGTGCACGCAAGCAGATTGAAGGCCCAATCCATTGGTCCAGCAAGAGCTCATACCTGCAGCTGGATTGAAAGGGTAGGAGTGTATTTTCAGAAGCGGAAAGACGGCGTGCGTCACGTGCGGGTGGACCCGCTAGGGCTTCGGTTAGTCGAAGCTTTGGAGCAACTCATCGGTCCGTTCCGTGATCATTGCTCTATTGCGCAACATTGCTCTTATCTCCTTATAGGCGAGCAGACGTAACTATCAACAAAGAGGACTACCTTCGCAAAGTCCCGGGAAAATCGATTTCTATAACCCCCCTTCAAGAGACGGGGGGCAACGTCACACCTGTGAACCAGGTCAGTGTTGATGGCCATTCTGATCCCCAAGAAGCGCTAAACTAATAAGGTTCCGCGGCTCTTGCGGTACCGCACTTCGCTCCCACTAGTATGCTTCAAAATATACCGTGCGCAGGACCGACATAGCCAAAAGCTAAGATATCTCGCTAAATTGTATACTAACAATGCCAACAACTATCAAATCCCGCCATATATGCACGTGCCGAGTATGCTCAGTATCCCAAGAATGCCTCTGTTGAGCCGATAATTCAGGTAAGCGGAACCACCCTCCACGCCATGTCACCCTTTGATCACACTAACGCTGGAAGCCGTTCCTGACTACCTTATGTTTCCGCCGGCACATGCCCTGCCACCATTCCTTCTCTTTCCTTATAGCATCATGCTCGGCCTAGGCCCGGTTGCCCGCCCCATCGAGTCGCGTATCACCGCACGCGGCGGAGAAATAGGAAACTGAGCAGCCGGAACACCGTACATTGTCGGCGTAACAGTAGGTTGCGGCGTCAACAAGCGCCTAAGGGGAATACCTACCTCTACATTTTCATCGTCTACTAGGCTTTGCTGCAGCCGTCTCATCGCTTCGCGTCGACGCGACAAGATACAGAATATCATCCCGACGATAAGTAGGGCCATGAGGATGGCGCTTAAGATAACGATGAAGCTGATATATAGGGTGGGGTGTGTGTTTGGTATTGTGAGCATTGCCAAATTTGTAGAATTGTCTCGTATGGAGAGAAAAAGAAACTGTGAAGACCGAGGGTGAGTGCATTGTAATTTGAACAAGGATTATGCTGGCCTGTACTTACTGTAAGTGCGACTGCTCGGAGTTTCTGCCAATCTGTAGTGGCGTCAGCACTTAGGAACCGTAAGAAGCGGGTGGTTGGGTTGAGGTTGGTCCTTGAAGTAAGTTAAGTGTGACGTGTGATGTTACCTTACATGTATAGACCACGCTTTTGCCTTGGTTGAAAGGTGGTTTTCAATGTTGTGGATCATGTCGCGACTAGCTCGTGGCGGAATAAGTAATGGTTTTACGCCATCATATAAGCCTTTTCACTATCGTGAGTCGCTAGTGAAACTCTTCTCTATACTCCCGCTACGTCTCATAGAGGATAACCGTCAGCAAGCGGCCAACGTGATATGCATCCTGGTGTAGCCCGACTGATAATACGACGTCCAACAAGCCATCCATCAGGGCAGCTTGCGTGCGTAGAATGTCAACATTGCGTGCATACTCTCAACCTAACAGAAGCTTCGGCCACTTTCCCCGAGATGCTTGAGATTGTTATGTGGGTTACTAATCCCGCACCTGCCCGTAATTTTGCAACCGACCCGCACACTGGCAACCTCCATATCTAGCCACCATGATTAGGTCACGAATGCGTCCGTGAATATATGCCGCGCTAAATCGTCTTTCACGCGCTGACCATGTGACCTGTTTCACCTGGTTAATCAATTTCTCTTACGGTAGGTACGGCCTTGAGGCATAAATATTGCATTTGTCTCTCCCTTCACTGCTTAACCCAGCCGCACACACTCCCCTCAATCTCTTTAACCTCACTTTGACGATCCTCAAAATCATCATTACCACCGTATTACATTGGAGCTCGCAGCCATGAGCTTTTGCGAAACTCCACTCGCCACGGCCGCGGCGGGAAAGGCCAGCAACAACATCGAGTCGCGGGAGATAAACGCCGCCACCTGTATGATTGACAGCGGGGCGTTTGCTCTCGGCATCCTCACGGCCATCGCCATTTTCGGGCTCGCCGCCGACGATTATGTTATCCTCAAGTACTCTGGCTTCGGCGCTATTGCACTGTGCTTCATTTGGATTGCGCAGGCACATGACGACGCTTACATCAACAACATCAAGCCCCAGTCACCCACCATGATCCAGGAACCTGATCCTGACGAAGAAGAGTTGTTGGAGCCAGCTTTCCCTGGCTTTATCCAATCCTGCAACTCTACTGCCGAGCTACCATCGTTCACCTATCCGCAGCTGGCCTTATACGCCTGTGTCTCGGCGGATCGCCTCCTAGTTGCGCTTGTCATCAAGATGTTCCTAGCTTACACCTCAACGCAGGTTAACGGGAAATTCGCTGCCGAACCTAGAGGTTATATACGCTGCTTTAGAAGGCACTTTTCCCTTAATACTAAAAATAACTTTAGCTATAACTTATACTAAGATTCTAATTAGCGTAGGATTTACGTCCTACTATAATATATTCTAAAAATAAAAATTCTAAAAACTGCCCTTTTACTCTCTTTTAAGAAATAGTAAATATTAAGAATATAATAATACTTCTAGCGTATTTTATTAAAGCTATACCTTTTTTAATACTTAATAGCTATACCTTTCTTTTACTATTAGTATCTATTAGGTAGATAGTATAATAAGTATATTTTAAACTAATTTAAAGTTTATTATTCTATTAATATACTTTTTATATCTATTAGTTACCTTTTTACTAGTTTAATTTTATATTTAACTAACTCTCTTAACTATTTAGGCTATTATTAAATGTTATTTTCTACTTAGTTTTTTTTTACTTTTATATAACTCTTTTAGTACCGAGCTCTCTCTTTTAATAATAATTAATAATTTTATATAAATTAAAATATTTTAAAGAAGATTTAATATAAAAAGCTATAAGTATTTTAAAAAGTAAAAGAAGAAGAGTTATAAAGTATTTTACTAAGTATTACTAATAGTATTATTATAATATTAAGGCTTATATATTCTATCTCATTATAGGTTAATTATATAAATAAGTTATCTAATTACTCGCCTATTATATATATATTTAATCTTAATTATTTTATTTTATAAAAAGTATTAATTTATCTTTTATTCTAAAAATAAATATTATCTAGTTTACTATAATTATAAACCTGGCGTTTTAGAACTGCAAAATAATTTTCCCTATATAATTTAATACTAGTAAGTACGTATTTTTATATATTTTAATTATTTCTTACTATTATACTAACGTATTTAATTATTAAGTTAAGTCATTCCCCCCTATTCTTAATTACCTATTAACTAGTGTATTATAATAACTAACTCGATTCTAATAGAGCCCTATTAGTTAATAAACTAATTAAACTAGCCTAATTAATATATATAATTCTAATTCCTTACTATATAAAAAGGAATCTAAAAAGAAGTTAATTTTAATAAAAAGAACGTTACTTCTATAAAAGATTATTAATTATAATACTTATTTTAAGAAGACTAAGTATAAAAGGCAGGATTCTAAGTAATAGTATAATAAATAGAAGCTTCTTTATAAAAAGACGTGTATATATAAAACACTTAATATAAAAAAAAATAATTTTTTATAATTTTTTAATTATACTAGGGTAAAAAATTATTTCTAATTAAGTATAATTAATAGAGCGCGATATTATACGTAATTTAACGCTTTAATAACCCCTTTTAATTTTAAATAAAATTAAAAATATTTTTTTATAATACTTTAGTAGTAGTCTCTATATACTAATTATAAAAAAAAAATAATAGTATTTATAATATTTAGTAAACGTAAATCTAATACTAATTTAAGTACTAATAAAAATTAAAATAAGTATTAAACTAAGTATAAGTTTATCTATTTATACTTAAAATCTACTTATTACTATTAAGAGCTATTTTATTATCGTAGTCTTAAGACCGTAGTTATAAAAAATACCTAAAAAAATTACTACTAATTATACTTTTTAGCACTAATAAAAAGAAATTTCTTAATTACCTATAATAGACTATATATACTAATCTATAAATAAAAATTAAAAATTTTTTTTAAAAAATTAAAAGGTATATATTAATACTAGAATAGTATATTTAAAAAAGGATTATAGTAGCTATTATAAATTTTTTAATATTTATATTTAGTAGGTAGCACAGTAGGAGTATGTATCTAGAAATACTAAAATACCTTAAATTTTTAAGGTCTTCCTACGTATTAAAGGTTCAATTCCTCTCTTTATTATAGCGTTTTTTAAATACGCCTACTTTATATAGTAAAATATAAAGTTTTTAGAAGTTTAAAATACTACTAAAGAATTAATATAAAACTATAAAAAGCTAAAATCCCTAGTACAGAATACGTTGTATTTAGAGGTATTTTAGGTTAAATTACTATCTAAAGTTAGACAAGATAAAAATCTATTCCTAAATAGGCTTAGCGTAGCGAACTAGGCCTAATTAGGTAATAGATTAGTAGTTTAATATAACTATATTTAGTAATATAACCTATATATTAGTTTAGGAATTAAAGAGCTGGTTATTAGTTTACTTAGGAGATAAAGCACTTTCCTTAAATAGTTAGGTAGCCTTAATTAGATAGTTAATTAAAAAATTAAACTTATTATAACCCTACTATATATTTATAAACTAAATAGCAGTACTAAAAGAGTAAACTAAAAAATAATTTTAAAGGTAATTAAAATAAAATTAAGTGCTAATCTACCTACTAAGTTTTCGTCTAAAATAATAGATACTATAATATAGTTATATAGAATAAGTATATTATTATTTTATAAAATATAATTACTAAATAAAGTATTTAATAGCTAGTTTAAGCAGTACTTTAGATAGTAAAAGCCTATAATTATAAGAAATATAATAGTAGATTTACGCCTTAATTAAAATAAAATTTATATATATAGCTATTATACTTACCTTTTAAATAAAAAACGCTTAGTAGGCTGTAATAAGTATAAATTTAAAATAAATTTATAAAACTATATTAGGTATTTAGTAAGCTATTATACTTTTAGTATTTATAAAATATAGATTCTAGTACTTAATTAGGTAATTATAACTTAAAATATTATTTTTAATAAAGAGCTCTTCTATAAAAGGCTATCTAATTATAAAATACTTAAAAAAAATAGTTTTTGTTATTAAAGTACTCTATAAAAATAAATATATAAACTTAGGTGTAATATTTTATATATTTATATATATTTGTATACTAATCGAATAAATAGTGTGGCTGTAGTGGCTTAGGGCGACTAAAAGGGGTTTTAAAAAAGGAGGAGTATATACATGCCTTTATACTTAATATGTCGAAAAAGGTGTAATATTTAATAATATACGCTTACTAACCTAGTCCGATATGTAAATAAAAAATAAAAAATATTTAAATTTTAATTATAAACTTAAGAGTGCTAATTATAGTTAGGGTAAAAAAGTAATAAACTAAGTCCCTTTTAGTATTATTAAGAACTTAATAGCTATATAATATAATTATTTAGTTAATAATTATTTAAGAATCTGTATAATATTAAATAAATAATTAGAACTTATAACTTTAGAAACGATACTAGTACTAGATACTATTTAAAATAATTTTATAAATAATTAAAGGGTATCTAATAGTTACTATAAAATATATAAAACTAAAAAAGCTAATCTATTAAATTCTAGAAAAGAATTTTAAAGTTTAAAGTATAATTACTCTATAACTATTTTTTAAATTATAAATAACGCTTTTACAATTATAAGTAATATAAAAATATTATTAGTTTAACGCCGCTAAAGGCATAATTAAGATTAAGTAATATAATTAAGTAAAAGGCTATAGTAGTTAAGACCTAAAATTAAATATATAAATTTATCTTTTTATAGAAGATAACCTAAGGATAATAATCTAAATAATTAGCTAGAGGGTAGAATAAATTTTATAAATACTTATATAGTCATCGTGAATTTATAAAATAATAATTTTTAAATTAATTTTATATATATATTCTTTTTTAGTACTATAGAAATATAGGCTAAGCTATAAATATATATTACCTTTAATACTATAGTAACAGCCGCGATACTTAGAAAATATTTAAAATATTATTTTTTAATTACTCTACCTGTCGTAATCTATATTAAATATATAAAAATAATTGTTCTCTATTACTTATAACGTAAAAGTAGTTTACTTTATATCCCTTTAGTAATAGATTTAAATACACCTTATATATTAAAATTAATATACTTTTAAAAAAGGAATTTAAAAAAAGATTACTAAAGTAAAAGTAAATAGTTAATTTTATTATTAAAATAGATCTAAACTTATAAATTTAATTAAAATAAATATGTTATTAAGTATAAAGTATATATTACTATAAAAGGTGATTTTTAGGAGATTAAGTTTATATACTTAATATATACTACTATATGTATAGTAAGATTATTCTATACTATAATAATACTTATAGTTGAATTTAACTTAAAGATTCTATAATATAATATTATTAAAGTATTTCTTAATACTCTAATATTAATAAAAGATTTAGTAATATATAAATTACCCCATAGATCCAAGAAGTAAAATATATATATTAGGCTTAATTAAGTATTATATAGTCTACGCGATTTATTTTATTTTTAGTATAAAAATTTTTTAAGTTTATTATATGCTATTAGGCTTATAGTCCCTAAAAAAGAGTTTTATTTTTTCTTTAATTCTAAGAAAATAGTCTTTATTTTATTTTATATAGATAATATTTTCCTACTATATTATAAAAATTATAAAGTAATAGTAAAGTAGTTTTAAAACTATATTACTTTAAAATATAAAATTAAAATAAAGGGGCCTATTAAATAGTTTGTTAAACTTAGAGTAATTTATAATTATAAAAATAAAATAATAATACTTATCTATAATATATATATTAATAAGATTATAAAAAAATTTAGTTTTAATAATAGTAATAGTTTTTCTAAAATACTTTTTTTATAAAAAGCTTATCAAATTTACTAGAAAAGCTTCTTAGTAGAATATTAAGTAATATTAAAAATATATAAGATTAGCTCTATATATAGTAATTATATTTTATCTAGATATTATATTTATAATGTTAATGCTATTATAGTTTTTAATAAATTTAAACTTATAATACTTTACTACTATTAATAAAATAATTATTTACTTATATTATATCTACTAGTAGGCGATTTAATATAGATAATATAATAGACTTAATTTTATAATTTATAGAGATATATTATTTACTAATAATTCTAAGATAAAAACATAATTTTATAGCTATATTATAATAATATTTAGGGGTATAATCTTTTAGAAAACGGTTAAATAGACTACTATTACTACTTTAATAATAGAAGCAAAACTAATTATTTTAGAGTATATAAATAAAAAAGTAATAGTTTTAATATACTTTTTTTATAAAATTATATTTAATTTAAAATTTATTTAAACAATTTACGGTAATAATTAATAGATAATTAAACTTATAGTTAAAGCTAATAACAGAATTATAACTTAATTACACTATATTAATATTTAAAATATATTATTATAGTAAAAATATATAAAAAAAATTATATAATATAATCTATTTATAAACCAAAAATATACTTATTAATAAATTAATAAAGACGCTTACGCGATAATAATTTAAACGTTTTAAAAAGCTATTTACTACATAAAATATATAGTTACTAATTATTAAATAAGTAAAAAGTACAGAGGAGAGAGCTTATTATATTTTATTTATTTTAAAAATAAAAAAAAATAAGAAAATAAAAAAAAATATATTATAAAAAAGGTAAATAATTGTAACTATAAAATAGTTAAAGTCTTATTAAGTAGCTTATATAGCTAATAATACTTCTTTTTTTTAAGTTTTAATTAAATAGGGATACCCGCTTAGAGACTAAAATAAATAAAAGTAGTTAGAAGTCTAAGAAGAAAGACTTTAGCTATAGGGGTATAATTTACTTTTTATTTTTTACTATTTTAGTAGAGTAAAATAATTATAATTATACTACTATTATTTTAATTTTATAAGTATATTATAGGCCCTTAAGAACAGATTAAAGCGCTTTAAGCTTAAATTTAAAAAGAATTTACTTATACAGCCCGTAAGATCCTCTTTTAAAAAAATATTTTAGCGTATTATTTAAATATAATTATTAGTTATCTACTACTTAGATAGATAATAGTAAAATACTAAATAAAAATTAGTAATAGCTAAATACATTTATAAAAATATTTCCTAATTAGATTACTATAGCTTTAGCTACTAAAAATAGAATCTAAATATTAGGTTTAATTAAAAAAACCTAGTAGACACTAATTACCTAATAATTTTATTTTAATATTTAGTATCTAAAAAACCTAATACTATTTTAAAATATTATAGGTAGTCTTAAAAGTAAATATAATTTTATTATAATACTAAAATATATTACTATAACCTATAAAATAAAATTTAAAAATAAATTATTTATTTTAGAGTTTATAGTACTATACTTAATTATAAATTTAATAAAGGTTATATCAAAAAGTAAAAGTACGCCTAGACCTCGATCCAGGGGTATAAACGTAGTAATAAAGGTTATATAAATAGTATAGGTACTAATAAAGCTATAATAATTAGTAATATATAATAAATATATAATTAGTAAAATATATAGTAAATTATATTAATAAGTTATATAATAATAGTAGTATATATCTATAAAATTAAAATTTTTAAAATAGATTTCTATTAAATTACTAAATAGAGCGCTATATATATAGGCCTTATAGTTTAGAGTAAGTTACTTACTAAATTTAAAAAGTAGCTTTTTTTTATTTTTAGTAATTATCTAACTACCTTTACCCTACTTTTTATAATTATTATTTAAGACTAAAGGATTATCGTTATTTTTATCTAATTTAAAAAAATTAAAAGGAAGAGTATTTTTAAAAAATTAATTACGGCTACTATAGCTATAGCTACTATAATACTACTAGTTATAAATAAAAAAATAAATACTAAAATATTTAAGAGTATTTTATATATATTTATATACTAATCGAATAAATAGTGTGGCTGTAGTGGCTATATAGGCGACCAAAAGGGGTTTTAAAAAAGGAGAAGTATGTATATACCTTTATAAGTATTTTATAATTAGTTAGTAATACTTAAATAAGTAAAAAATAATAATAATAATAGTATTACTTATTATAGTAAAGATTATTATAAACTAAAAAGAAAAAAAGAAGAATAATTTAAATAGTTAATATATCTAACTAGCATAGTAGAGCTACTCTTACTTATATAACTTACTACTTATCTATTATACTTATAACTTTGCCTACTTACTAAATACGGAAGATATAATTAATTAAAAAAAATAATAGCTAATTATAAAATAATATAGAAAATAAATTTTACTTAATATAAGCTAATAAAATAAGCCGCTATAGATAATTTACTAAGTTAATTATTTAAAGCTATAGGCTTACTATAAAAATAAATAGTATCTAAATCTATAAAGAAAAAATTTAATAAAAAACATTAAGTACGCTATAAGCTTTACAGTAGAATATTAAAAGAAAAAAAATTTACTTTACGTAATTTTTAAATAGGCTTACTACTTATACGTAGTTTATTTAGGGGGTATATTATAATATTAAAACTTATATACCCTATCTAATTACCAGTTAATTATATAACTAAGTTACCTAATTACTCGCCTATTATATATATATTTAATCTTAATCGTTTTATCTTACAGAGGGGTGACATTAGAAAAAGTTACCTTTTTTAAAATAATATAACTTTTTAGTTATAAGGCCTAAAAATATAAGAAAAATACTATTTTAAAAAGAAAGACTAGTAAATTCTATTTACTCTATTAAGGGCTGCTTACTAAGGGGTTCAGGGATAAAAAAAAATTAGTAAATATAAAAATTTTTTAGAGTCCTACTTTAGGCTATTATAACTTTTATTTAACGTATAAAATTGGCTAGTTTTTATGTATATTATAATAGTTTCTATAATATATAAGTATGTAAAATATTTTTATATATTTATATATTAATTATATAATTATATATAAAAGTCATTTTTTTAAATTGTTAATAATAAACTAGTAATAATAAATTACTAGTACTTAGTATAGTAGCCCTTAGCTTCTATAACCGCCTTATAATAGTTAAGAAGAGATAAAATATAGTTATTAATAATTTCTTATAGTATTTTATTTTACTCCTTATTAATAACTTTTTTTAAAGGCCTCTATACTTTATATACTAGATCCTACCCCTAGATTAGCCTTTTTATTTTTATTTAGTCTTTATTTTAAATAACTCTATATATTTTCTATAGGGGCTAAATTAGGACTATAGGCTAGGTAAAGAAATAGTATAATGTTATTATTATTACACTAGTTTAAAATGTCCGTTATTTTACAAATAGGGGCGTTATCTTATTAAAATTATTAACCTAAAATAATATTAATATAAAGTGTATAATTATAATATAATATAATAATATATATATATATATATTATTATATTAAAAAAAGAACTAAAAAGTGTATTAAGTTACTTACCCCTTTTTACCTTCGGTTAAACTTTAGGTATAAGGACTTTATTTATATAATCCTTACTAGTAAAAAAAGTAAAAAAATTAAATATTTTAATAAATACTAAATTACTTTTACTTCTTAACTAAATTATATCCTAAACTTAGAGGGTAGAGTCTTACCTTATAAAATAATTAATATAATTAATATTAAAAAACTAAAACTAAACTTAAAAATATATAAAAAGTTATATATTTTAATATTATAAAAGGTTAAAATAACTTACTTTATAATTAGCTAATAGCTAGTTTTTTTAATTCTATTATTACCCCTTTTTCTAAAATATTATTTATTCTATTATCCTCTTTTTATTACTAACTTATTAGAAAAATTTTTTTTTAAAATTTATATTTTTAATAATTTTTTTATTTTCTTTAGCGTACTTTAATGTTTTTTTTACGTTTTCTTTATTAATTATAGGTTTTTTTTACTTATATTAATACTATAATCCTTCTGTTTTAAAACAGTTTATATAAATCTTTTTAAAATATTTAAACTATTTTCTAATAATAGTCTTTTATTTTTATTTTAAGGGCTTTTAATTAAGTGTGTATTAATAACTCTTTTTTCTCCTTAAGTTACCTTAAAAACTCTACCTCTTTTATTTTTATTTATATTATTATTATATTTTTTTTAATACGTTGTATAGCGTGGTAAATAGTAGTACAAGACTTTTTTAATATAGTAGTAATTAAACTAAATAAATTATTTACTTTTACAAGAATTTAAACTTTAGATTTAAGTTTTAAGAAATTTAGCACTATTTTATAGAAATAGAAGTTTAAGTTTATAAAAGTTAAAAGATATTATAATATACTATAATATTATTAATATATTACGTGAGTAGTAATTATATAAGTCTTAATAAAATTTTTATAATTAATATAATTTTATTATTAAATTACTAATATAGTTTAAAAATCCAGTTACGTAACCTAATATAGGCCTAAAATAGTATAGTTAAAATTTTAGTTAAATATATTTACTAACTAAAAAGTTATAGGAACTAAAAAAGGGATTAAAAAAATTGCTAGATTTAGGTAATTTTAGTTATTTACTTATACTTAGTAAGTAGTAACCAAAAGAGTAATTAAAGTCTACTTAATTTTCTCTTTAAAACGGTATTATTTACATATTTTTAACTTTATTATTTAATTTTATATAATTTTTTAAAAGAGATAACCTTTTAGATTAATCTATTTTTTATATTACCCCTCTGTAATAGTTTTAAATTTAGTATTTTATTTTTTATAATAATAACTTTTATACTCTATAGTAAGAAAATAGGCTAACTAAGTATAAATACCTACGTCTAGAAATACTTAGGTAGTAAAAATTAATTTAAAACGCGCACTTATTAAAATTTTATTAAATTTTTTTTAAGCTTATTATCGGCGGGGTGGTATAGTAGGTATATACCTAGAAATATTAAAATTTTTAAATTTTTAAGGTCTTCTGCGTATTAGGGGTTTAATTTTTTATTTTATTATAGCGTTTTTTAATCGCGCCTACTTTATATAGTAAAATATAAAATTTTTAAAGGTATAGAGTATTACTAAAAAATTAATATAAAACTATAGGAAACTAAAATCCCTATTTAGAATATATTATATTCTTAGGTATATTTTACTATCTAAAGTTAAATAAAATAAAAATCTATTCCTAAATAGGCCTAGCGTAGTAAACTAGACCTAATTAGGTAATAGACTAGTAATTTAATATAATCTTATTTAGTAATATATTAATTTAGGAATTAAAGAGCTGGTTGTTAGTTTACTTAGAAGATAAAGTATTTTTTTAAATAGTTAGGTAACCTTAATATAAAAGGTTTATTTAAAAAAAAAAAAAAAAATTATTATCACTACTATAAATTAGTAAAATAAAATACTAGTAGTTAGATATAGTTATTAATTATATACTTTATATTTACTATACAGAGTATTCAAGTAATTTAGAAAAGTAAATTAAATAAATAAGTTAAAAAGGTATTTTATACGCGGTAAAATAGGGCACGCTTATAAAAGTTCTCTTATTAGTAAACTTATTAGTAGGATAGTTAGTAGAGAGAGGATTATAAAATTTATTACTAGAATTTAGTCGCTTCTAGAAAGTATCTATTAATTTTAAAATTAATTTTAAGATTTTTTCGACACTGAGTATGAAGGCATGCACATACTCCTCCTTTTTTAAAACCTCTTTTAGTCGCCCTAAGCCACCACAGCCACACTATTTGTTCGATTAATATACAAATATATAATTTTAAGGTATTATTAAGTATAGCATTAATTCAAAAGGGAACTACTAACGACGGGAAAGTTTCGTCGCCAGCCTACACGACGTGCATCTTTAAGGGCTGCAATACGCTCGGCTTTGTGGACATTAGGGCGCCAACGAAGCACAGGACGCAGGTTCACTAGGTGAAGTGTTTTGGTCATAGTGATAAGTTATACAATTGTCCAGGTAAGAGCTGTTGGATGAGCAAGGAGGGGTACTGTAAAGGACTTGGGATGTTGTTACGCTTGAGGGGCATATGAGAGGAGAATCATGAACTGAACTACGGACCACCCCAATGCCTTCCGTGTTCTATGACAATGTTCTCGCTTATCCTGCTGCTCAGTACCAGTCCTCTCCGATTTCTAATTCCAACGTCAACCTCAAGACGACCCACCCCAGTATCGGAAGTGGACGGAGGCGATATGTCGCCCGCGCCTGTTTATTCTAAGCTTTGTGATTTCCCTCCCCACACCGCGTTTACCATTATTACAGGGGGGTGACACAAAAAAAGAGTAATTAAAAAAGACTAGTTTTTAAAAGTTTAATAACTCTATTAATATTAAATTTAAAAATTTATATAAAAAGTTATTTATAGAAAAAGTTATAAAATATAATATAATAAAACTAAATTAGGCTTAGCGTATTTATAGTCTTAATTATATAATCTAAAATCTAAAACTTTTTTTAATCTAACTTTACGTCTTTATAACTTTTTAACTAGCGTATTAAATTAGCTATAATTTATATATATATTAGTAATAACTATATAATATTAATAATATAAATTTTAAGTATTATTTCTTATTAACTAATAACTACTATTATAACCTATCGGTTACTTTTTTAACTTTATTTTTATATAATAAAATAGAGGTTATATTTATTTTTATTACTTTTTACTTTACTTATATATATACAGGTAGTGTAGCGTTTAATAATAGTTAATATTTTTATTTATAATTACAAATTCTTTTTTACCTATAAAGATAATTATAAAATTAAGTACGCCTATTTACTAGTCTATTTATCCAGTTTACGCACTAAACACACCTATATATATAGGCCCCCTAATACTTTTAAATATTAATTACTTTAGTATTTCTACTTATTAAAGACTTTACTATTTATTACCTTTACTATTACCGCCGTTTTTATTTTTACCTTTACTATATTTTTTACACTAAGGAGTATCTGCTATATCTATAAAATACTTATTTTATTTATTAATTTTACTATAAACCGTATATTATATTTTTTTACCTTTTTTATTTTTACTATAATAACTTTTACTTTTACTATATTCCTGCCTATTCTTTTTCTCTAGAGTTATTACCGTAACGTTACGCAACCCTAGGCTAGCTATTTAAACTTTTACTATATTACGTAATTAACTAACTCTTAATAAGCTTTTTATATAGTAATTATAATAACTTTTCTACTAATACTAATAACCTATAATCTTTTTAATAGTAATTAAAATATTAAAATACAGCGTAGTATTCCCCGTAAAATTTTTTAATTCTTTTATAATAATTACTAACTCCCCTAATAGTAAGTTTTTATAACTATCTTATAATACTGTAGTATACTTTTTTTTATTACTACTACTTATTTTACTTTTACGTGTACGCATATCCCCGCGTTTAAATAATTTTAATTATTTTAATAAGCTTTTTTTACTAGAGCTTCGCTTCCTTTACTACTTTAAAAAAGTTTTTTTTATTATTATTAAGGTATTATTACTATTACTACTATTATTACTACTACTACTATTATTACTACTACTACTATTATTACTACTACTACTATTATTACTACTACTACTATTATTACTACTACTACTATTATTACTACTACTACTATTATTACTACTACTACTACTATTACTGCCGCTACTACCGCCGTTCTTTATCTTAAATAAGAGAATATAGCTCTTTTTTTACTATTTTTTTTATAAATTTTACTATATTTTTATATAAGTAAAATTAAACTTTATAGTTTTTATAGGTATTATTAAAGCTAAGAATAGTATTCTACTTAAATAAAAAGAGGCGCGTTAAAATTAAATTAGAATTAAAAACGTTAACTAAAAAATTTAGTCTATTAAGTAGGCCGGCCTTTTATACTATATTAAGATAGAAGTTAGGGTAGTTCTTAACGTAATTTAGCTAGTTATTACTATTAATAAAAGCCTATACTATACGCTGCGGGTTACTTAGCTTAATTATTAAACGCTAAAATAAAACCGATATTATAGATATAATAAAATAAAAAATAAAAAGTATAGTTCTAATAATAGTACTAGAAAAATTTTTAAACTTTAAATATATAGTATTTATAAAAAGGAGAAATAACTACTACGCTTACTATTTTAAACGCACTATATATTAAATATATTATATATAATTTCTATAGTTTTACTTATAATAAACTATTACTATTTTATAGTTATTACTTTACTGTCGTTACTACTATAGCCTAATAAGTTATCTATTAAGTTATTACTCTACTAGCTATAATAGAATTTTAAAAATCCTATATTTAATAGGCCCTAGTTATAGCGCCTTTATTTTATTTATTTATATTAAGTAAGAACGTAGCGTATACTAAGTTAATACAACTTCTATAGATAAATATAAAAAAATATTTCTATTTATTAAAGCCTCCGCTGCTAATACTACTAATTTAATATTTATAACTTTAATTATTTCTTTTATTAATAATTTAATTAATTTATTTAATTAGTGTTTATTATTAAAAATAGCTATAACTTTATTTAAATTATAATCGACTTCTCTATTAGCGTTAACTACTTTTAAATAAATAAAATACCTATACTAGCAAGCGTTTACTAAAGTCGTGTCTTTATTACCCGTAAAGTAGAATAATATAGTAGAAAGAGCTTAGGTAACTATACTAGACGCTGTTTTAAAAGCGTTAAAATTAATTTTAGATACTATTTTATAAGCCTTAAGATTAATTAGAATATATATTTTATTCTTTTTTAACACATTAAGTATAAAGGTATATATATACTTCTTCTTTTTTTAAAACCCCTTTTAGTCGCCCTAAGCCACTACAGCCACACTATTTGTTTAATTAGTATATAAATATATATATATTTTATTATTATTAGTATTAATAAGAGGAGAACTATACTATATAGGAGCTAGATATTTAAAGAATAATATAGTAAGTATTTTTTATAAATATTTAACTATGTTAACTATAAGAATAGAGAGATATATAGGTAGTAGTAATTACTACTACTTATATATCTCTAAAAAAAATATAGCTTTAGTACTAAACTATTTTAATTTAATATTTTTTTAGAGGGGCGCGCTAAGCGTACTAGCGCAGTCTAGCGTAGCGCTATACCTTTTTTAACTTAGCTTTACCTAACTTTTTTAATATATTAAGTATAAATATTAGAACAATTATACTCTATTTATACGGAGTAATAGTCGTCTGTAATATTATAAAAAATAAAAAATAGTATAAAATAATAAATAATAATAGCTGTGTCTTAATTAATAATTATTCTCTCCTTTTTACTATTTATATAATAGCTAGATAGGGGTTCTGCGCGCTAGTATAGATTATATAATTATATAACTATAGCTATATAATCTATACGCTTCGCATTACTAGTAAATCTATTTAGATTAATTACTCTATATATACTAGTAATTCTTTTTTTTATAGTAATATTATATAAATATTTTATTTTTTTATATTTCTTTTTACTTTTTGTACAAGTATTTTTCTATTTTAATATATTTTTATATAACTAAATTATAGTCTGTTATTCGCGCGTTATATAATAATAAAAAATAAAATAGTATAGTATACTATTACTTATTAATTAAAATTATAGTAAACTAAAATAAAAAATTAATAATTTTATACGTTACGCGAAAGTAAAAAGTAAAATTATAATAAATAAAAATAAAAAGTTATTATATAATAGTTAAGGAGAGTTAGTCTAAAAATATATAGAATAGTAATATAATAAAAAAAATTTTTTTTTCTCTATAATATTTTTTTTTTTTTAATTTTATTTATTATTATCTCCTACGTAGTTTTAGATATTATTTTTTTCTTTTTTAACTTTCTAACTATCCTCTTTTATACAGAGTTAACCTCTAATAAAATTTTTAAAATAGCTTTAGTTCTGCATAGATAGTAGTAGCTATAGTAATTATAGTAAATTATAGTTATATTTAGTTTTATTTTTATATAGGCTTTTATACCTAGTAGATAAATCTGGATTACTATTTTTACTAAAATAACTACTAATAGGGTATTTTTATTAGCTCTATATATTAATATATATATATATCTCTATATAATTCTTTCTGTATAGTAATATTTTATAAAATAATAAGCGCGTAGTATACCAGTTACTTTTATATAATATAAATATTATTTTACTTAGTAATACTAACTTAATTTTTTTATTATAAAAATTATTTACTATAAAGGCTATTTTTATATACTTTTAATTTAGTTACGTAGAGTTTTAGAAGCGTAGTTATATATATAAAAATATAATAATAATACTAGGCTTTTACCTTTTATAAAGTATTATACGTTAGCAGAATATTAAAGTAATATATATAGTTTTTATATATAGTAGTTATATAAAACCTAATATAAATATTATATTTAAATTTTTTTTTATCTTTTCTTTTGTTTTTCCTTTATTAATATAGAGGGGGATTAGGGATATATAAAAAAAGTAAAAGATTTTCTTTTATTTTTTTTTTATTTTCTTTAAGTATAATACTTTAAAAAAAATTTTCTTTTAATATTTGTGCGATAAAGTAAAAGAATATAATATATAAAAGAGAAATAAAATATACTAAAAAGTAATTTATATAATTATTTTTTTTTACTATTTATCGCTGTACGTATTAAGTTATTTAATAAATAAATTATTTTAAATATCTAAATTCTTTATCTAGTATTATAATTTAGTTTAATCTTTAAGTACTTATATAAAAATATCGGTATATTTTTTTTATAATAAATATAAATTTATCTCTATTATACGCTTCTTACTTTTTTTTATAAAAGAAGTTTCTTTTAATACTATTATATTGTCTAGTTTATACGATATATAATTAATTATATAATTTTAGCTTATAGTACTAGCGCGTTTATATAAAGTAATTTACTTTTAAAAAGAGTTATTTTTATTTTTTATACGGATAAGGGTTTAATAAAATATATAATTTAATATACTTTTTTTTATTTATAAATACGGGGAAGAGTCGCGTAATATATAAAAGTATTTTTATATAATATAAATTTAATAATACTTTAACCTCTCTATACGCCCTTACTAATTTATAATAGATAAAAAAATCTAATTAACTACTAGTAATAAGTACTTAAACAAATTAATTAATCTACTTATACGGTAGGTAAAAAAATCTAATTAACTACTAGTAATAAAGTAGTTAAATAAATTTATTAACTAACTACTAATTAATATTAAAATAACTATACTCTACTTATATAGAGTAATAGTCTATAATATTATAAAAAATAAAAAATAGTATAAAATAATAAATAATAATAGCTATGTCTTAATTAATAATTATTCTCTCCTTTTTACTATTTATATAATAGCTAGATAGGGATTCTGCGCGCTAGTATAGATTATATAATTATATAACTATAGTTATATAATCTGTACGCTCCGCATTACTAGCGAATCTATTTAGGTTAACTACTCTATATATAATAAAGGTATATATATACTCCTTTTTTTTTTAAAAAAAACCTCTTTTAGTTACCCTAAGCCACTACAGTTACACTATTTGTTTAATTAATATATAAATATATATATATTATTTCTTATCTAAATCTTAAGTATTTTAAATTTAAAATTTAAAGTCTATGTTTAGAGATTTAAGCTATTATTTAAAAAACTATATATTTAACTTATTTTTAAAAATGTAAACTACTAAGTAAAAGTAGGACTATATAATAAGTTTAAAAATAAAATAATTATTTAATTTACTATTTTATTAAACTAGTTATAGTATAAAAGGTTTTTTAATTTTTTTAAATTTAAAGTCTTATAACTCCTTCTAGAGTAAAGATAATAAATTTTATTTTATTTTAAATTTTAGACTATATAAAATACTAAACAGCTAATGTTTGATTATTATCTAATTAGGTTAGTTATATTTTAAGTATATATTATTTAATAATAATAATATATTACTAACTATTAATTAATACTAAAATATTTAAAATTAAATATAAAATTATTTAAAATATAAATTACGTAAAATATATTACACTATTTTCTAATTTTTACTATTTTTTTATTTTAATAAAACATAAGATAATTCTAGTAAGAAATTATTAATCTATACTATAAATATTAATATTAATAATATATATTATATAGTAATATATATATATCTTATAGCTAATTTTATACCCTAGTTAAAAAGTTATAAAGACGCAAAGTTAGGTAAAAAAAAAAAGTTTTAGGTTTAAGACTATATAACTAAGGCTATATATACGCTAAGCCTAATTTAGTTTTATTATACTATAGTTTATAATTTTTTCTATAACTAATTTTTTTTTTATAAAATTATAAATTTAATATTAATAGAGTTATTAAACTTTTAAAAACTAGTCTTTTTCGATTACTCTTTTTTTGTGTCACCCCCCTGTAATGCCAAATGCTGCACCGCCCCACATCCGACCTATCTGAACACCAGCAATGCGGGGACACAGCCCCAAATCCGAAACGCGGGGTAAGACGATACCCATCCGAACCGGAAGTTGTAGCTTACCTCGAACTCGCGGTTTATCGCATCGGTTAATATCGGGCGTTAATATATATAACCGACCCGGCGAATTGAACAGTTGTTACACAAATCAACTCCTGCTATTCACCTAACCTGTGTGCCCAGCAAGACCATACATACCTCTCGATTAGCCCAGCGCTAGTGTTTGGACCAGCTCTACGGGATACTAAATTCTGTACTCCTCTCAGATCCAACACAACCCTGGCAAAATGATGCTCGCAGGTGTGGTCATTGTACTCTGCATCTCTGCAGTCTACGCCTACTATCAAATCATACCAGCAGTGCCCGCAGGCACACAAGTACCTGGAGGTCCGCCAGGATGGCCAATCTTGGGTAACCTGCTCGACATTCCGCCTTACCACAGCTGGCTCAAATTCCACGAATGGAAAAGGTGGTACGGGGACGTCTTCCGTCTCAACATTGCGGGTCGCAACCATATCATCGTGTCAACGGAAGAAATCGCCAACGACTTGCTGCGAGAGCGAGGCACCATTTACAGCGACCGCGAGCAATTACCCATGGCCGCCCAGCTGCTGAGCGGCAACTTAAGGCCGCTGTTCTTGCCTTACGGAGAGACCTGGCGTAATGTGCGGAAGCTGATGCACAGCTTGACGAATGTCAGCGTTGCGGCCACATACCAACCTTTGCAAGACCAGGAGAGCGTCCGAGCGGTGCGGGACCTGATCAGAGCACCGGAGAAGTACGAAACCTGGTTCGAGAGGTATTCGGCAGGACTTATCCTACGTTTGGCTTACTCAAAGTCGGTTCACACCGGCGAGGAATCCTTTGTCAGAAGAATTCTCGCCGTCGTGCGCACGGTGGAAAGGGTAGCTAGTCCGGGAGCATATCTTGTAGACATAATACCTGCTCTGCTCCATCTGCCCTCTTTTCTGGCTCCCTTTAAGCGTGAAGGTGCAAGGCTTCATGCCGAAGAGATTAGTCTCTTCAGGGATTTGTTGCAAGAAGGTATCGAATACAGTGGAAAGGAAACTGCGCAAGAGAACTTTTGCGCAAAGTGGTTCAAGAACAAGGAGTCGTACAATATCAGCGATGATCAGGCCGCCTACGCAATCGGAACGCTCTTCGAAGCTGGAGCGGGTACGACGGCGGCAGCGATGATGAGTTTCATCCTTTCCATGACGTTGCACCCAGCAGAATATGCAAAACTACAAGCCGAAGTCGATGAAGTGGTGGGACATGATCGTCTCCCGTCGTTTGAGGACATGCCCAACCTCCCTCGAGTACGGGCAGTAGCGAAAGAGGTTCTGAGATGGCGACCGGTAACGGCTGGTGGACTTCCTCATGCGCTTACCCAAGACGACGTGTACAAGTTGAAAGATGGTCGCCAGCTGTTTATTCCGGCTGGTACCAACGTGCATCCGGTGCAATGGTCGATTCACAGAGAGCCGAACCGCTATCCTGATCCAGACAACTTCCGGCCGGAAAGATGGCTGGAAAAGGGTTGGCCAACGTACAAGGAGCCTCTGACCCAGCATCCAAACCTCCAAAACTTCAGTGCGTTTGGATTTGGACGAAGGATATGTCCCGGGTTGAACATTGCTGAGCGCTCGCTCTACATCCTTATTCCAAGAGTTGCTTGGTGTTGTGACATATCTTGTAAACTCTCGTCTGATGGCAAGGCCATTGTGCCACCATCGTACGACTACGTCGCTGGGTTTAACGTGAGTACATTGTCCGCCTCACAGGTAGCTCCGTAGGTAATCGTTAACATGCCTCAGACACAACCAAAACCATTTGACTTTGATCTCCGAGCGCGATCGGGCAGGCAAGATTTACTCGAGAGCAAGTATCGGTCTGTCTGGGACAAGAAGACTGAGTGAGCTGGTCGTGGTCGATTTAGTGGCCTGATAGGGCGAAACTCATACGCCGGACTGAAAGTTCGAAACATGTCTGGCACATAAATGGCCCATCAATTTTGCCCGTGCTTTAAACCTTAGTCGTATCGAAAGGCACAAAACGCCTCTATCTACCTATTATTTCTAGAGTCTAGAGATTAGTATATAAGAAAGGAAGAGTAGATTTTAGATAAGTAGGCGGGGTCACTATAGTGCTATTAATTGGCTTAAGCTGTGCTAATAATAAAATCTTATCTATAGGGATATTTTGCTATAAGTAATAAATTTTAGATATAAAACCGGCGAAAGAACTATATTCTTACACCTAACAGCTCTCTATATATTACAGTCCTTTTAATACCGCTATTTAAATTAACTCGATTATATTAGGTCTAGTCTTAAAAAAATATAACTCTTTCTTCTAAGAAAATACCTACGCTATATGTAGAGTATAATAATAAGAGTATAGTTAATAATACTATATATACTTGGTATAACGGCTACGGTAAAGCAAAATAGAATATACGCTTTAATATTTCTTTATATACTAGTATATTACAATTACATACAGCGGCTAGTTTAGTAAAAGTAATATATCTTAAATACTTTTTATAATATTTATTAAAACTTATAAGCGCTTAGAATAAATATACTAAAGGGATTAATACGTTAAGTATATCTTAGGAGGGTTTACTATCCTAACTAGTAAAGCTAGAATACTTATACTAAAATAGTCAATAGACTTAGGTCTATAAGTATATTAAGTATATAAGATATATCTAGACTTTATTTTTAGCTTTATAAAACTAATTTTATTATTTTCTCTATATTTATATAATTCTTAATATACCTAAAACGGGTTAGTATATCTTCTAATACTTATTTCCTATTTTAGATATACTAATCTTATTTATTAGTTCTAACAGAAATCAGCCACTTTTATACGTATATAAACTTAAAAATATTTAACTCTATACCCGGCCGTAGCCTTATATAGAAAACTAGAATAAAAGGAGTATATTTTATATATATTACTATTTTTAGCTAGGACTAGTAGACGTAATATAGTTAGGCGTTAAGCAAGTTAAAGCTTATTAATAAAAATTCTAAGTAAAATTTTTATAAATAGCTTAAATTAGTAAGTTGTTAGGCCTTACCTAAAATAGATAACGGGCTAGAGATAATTAGTGTATATAAGAAGTTCGTCCAACTACTTTATAGTAAATATTATATTTAACTCCTACTTAATCTATTTTACTACTTATCTAGTTACTAAAATTAGTGTATTATAAAGTACTAATAGTTAGTTATTATTAAAAGACCTATCTACCTATCCTTTTATAAATTAAATAAAATTATCTTATATTATAAGTAATAAAAATACCTAATAGAGCGGAGGTAGTAGTACTAGTAAAAGTATAGAACTAAAGAGAAACTGTTTACTAACTAGTATAATTATAAGTAATATACAAATAAACGTTTTAAGGTAGGAGTATTTCTAAATATAGCTAGGTTAATAGACAGAAACGTAATTTAGAGATACTAGTACTATTAAAAGAATTTTAAATTTAAAATAGTAATAGAAATAGCCTTAATTTTAAAATATTAACTACTAAAAGAGAGTAATTAAAGTACAGGTGCTATAAAGTATAAAAAAAATAATTACTAACTAAAAGTAGCGCTAATTTAGTTTCTAATATATATAATACTCTATATAATATAAATATAAATGCGTGCCCGCTAATATAGGCTACTAGTTTAACACTAACCGCTGGTCCACTAGTATACTTATTATTTAATTAAGTAGCTATTTAAATAGATATTATTCTTAATTAATTTTTATTTTAGCTTTTAATTATTACGTATATAGTTTAGTACTTAATAGAGTTCTCTTACTACGTTTGTACCCCTAGATTATTATTTAGACATACTTATTACTTTTCGATAAATATAAATACAATTTTATAAATAACCTTAACCTTAAATTATCTAAGTATTCTATTTTAAAACGAGTATTTTTATATAGCGCTTAGTAATACTTTACTCTCGCTATCTTCTATTAGCTACTTTTAGGTTTAGTAGTAAGCTAAAGTTTTATATATAAAGTAGTTTCTATATTCTAGTTTCCTTTAATAGCCTTTGTAGATAAATAATTATATTACTTAAGTAGAGTTAGTACTACTTTATGCCCTAATAGCCTATAGTAGTAAGCTATAAGCTATAATTTATTACTTTTATACTTAGTTTTTATTAGAAAAAATCCTAATAAATATTTCTAGTTATAGTAATAAAAACGTATATAAGAAGACTATATAATTAGTTTTAATAAAGATATAACTTTAAAGGGATAGATTTTTTTACTCTACTACGTAAAGCTATAAATCTCTTATATAAAACCTGTTAAGACGCTACTTAAAAAACTTATTAAGGATCCCTCTACGAAGACCCTATCCAGTATACCTAAATAAATCAAAGGAGGATCTTAATAGGTGTAGTAGTAATATAGACAACTTATGTATAAATTAAATAAAAATAAACGTATACTATCTCGCTTATTATTCTTTCTTTCTTATATATAAAGAATAAGTAAATCTTAGTTTTAAGCCTTTAGGTATATACGTAATATAAGAATTGACGGTTTAAGTTAGTCTTAGTTTTTAGGTCTAAAGGCCTAATATTTAGCTAAGTAGCTAATATCTTTATAATAGTTCTACTAGTTACGTATATAATTATAATATACACCTTTTAGGGGTCTGAGCTACTAGAACCGTAACAATCTTAGTTATATTCTTTAAATAATAAATATTCTTTATACGTCTTTTCCCTCTGTATAAAAATATATATATAAAGAATATATATTATCTCTACCCTTTACTAAATATATATAAGTAGATAATAAAATTAAAAACTAAATAATAATAGATTAAGACTATTTTATACTTAAGACTTACTACTTTACTGTATTTCCTCTTAGCTTTTTTAATATACCTTATCTTATAAATAAAGTATTTAAGATAATATCTTCTATATTAATAATATTTAACTAACTACTATATTTTACTAATAAAAATTCTAGCTCCGTAAATAATTAAAAGAAATAATAACTTTTTAAGTTATATAAAAGTCTAAATAGCTCTAGTAGTAATAAGACTTTAAAATTAAAATTAGGTAGAAGTTTATTAATAATAAAGTAGATTCTATTTAAGTAGATTAATATTTATATATTATAAACGTTCTTAATAAACTTATATACTATTTACTTCTCTTTTCTATCTAGTACCGTAAAACTAAACTAATAAATAGGGTAGTAATAGTAAGTAGTATCTTTTACTATAATAATAAAATAGTAGTTATAAATTTTTTTTTACGTTTATCTATAGGAGCTGTATCGACTTTATATACGCTACGTCCTTACTTAATATAGGTAAATAACAATAGAGACGCTATAACTAGAGTCTATTAAATATAAAATTTTTTAAATTTTATAGTAGTAGAGTAATAACTTAATAGATAATTTATTAGATAATAGCTATAAGGACGGCGGGGTAATAACTATAAAATAGTAATAAAGTATCTATAGATTATTATTATTTTAAATAAAACTATAGGCTGTATATAGGGCGTTTAATATATAGAGTATTTAAAATAGTAACTATAGTAGCTTTCTTTCCTTTTTATAAATACTATATACTTAAAGTCTAAAAATCTTTTATTATTATTATATCTACAACGTTAGCTTTATTTTAATATCTAATAATTAGTTTACTAGATAACCTTTAGTATACGGTATAAACTTTTACTAATAGTAATAACTAGCTAAATTATTAAAAACTATTTTAACTTTTATCTCTACGTAGTACGGTAGGCTGCCCTACTTAATAAACTAAATTTTTTAGTTAACGTCTTTAATTTTAATTTAATTCTAACGCGTCTTTTCTTATTTAAAATAAATATAATTTTTAGCTTTAATAATACCTATAAAAATATTAAAATTTACTTTTAATTATACGGTAATATAGTAAGCTTTATAGTATAATAATATAAAAAAGATAAAACTTTTTTATTTAAAATAGAGAACAGCGGCAGTAGCGGTAGTAATAATAATATTTTAATAATAAAGAAAAAAAACTTTTTTAAAGTAGTAAAGAAAGTAAAGCTTTAGTAAAAAAAATTTATTAAAATAATTAAAATTATCTGGGTGCGGGGATATATATATATAGGAGTAAGGCTTTAAAGCGGGTAGTAGTAGTAGAAGGGTATACTATAGTACTATAAAATAGTTATATAGGAGCTTACTATTAGAAAGTTAGTAGTTATTATAAGAAAATTAAAAATTTTTATAAAAAGCAGCTTTAATTATCGTTTATCTAAAAAGGTTATTAGTTATTAGTGCTAGTAGAAAAGTTATTATAGTTATTACGTAAAAAGCTTATTAAGAGTTAGTTAATTACGTAATATAGTAGAAGTTTAAATAGCTAGCCTAGAGTTATATAACGTTATAGTAATAACTCTAGGGGAGGGAATAGTTATAGATTTTTATTATTTAATAATTATAAGAGACTAGAAACGCTAGGATTTACTAGTAGAGCTCTTATTTACGCTTTATAAGCTAAAAAAGCTTCATAATAGCCCTAAGTATAAAAGTTATACTATAAGTATTTTACTAATTTATAATATTAAGTGCCGTAGTACTATACCCTACCCCATATACTAAGAATAGAAAGTATATATAATACGTAGATATAAAGAAAAATAGATTACTAAAAATATAGTTACTAATAATTAATAAAAACTTATTAAGCTAGTCTTCTATAAAAGTCTTACGCCTAAATTCTATAAAATAGTTAGACTATAGTTAAGTTTTAGTTAAAAAAGTAAAGTTATTCTATTCTTTATTAGTACTTTTAATTAAGTACTTAAGCTTTAATATACTATATATATTAAGAATTTCCGTACAGGGAATAATTAATAGTATAATATTTTAGATAACTTTAGCTTTATTTCTATTATTACCTTTTAGTAGATTAACTTAAAAATATTATTATAAAATAATAAATCTTAAGAAATCGTCTACTCTTTCTTAAGTAAAATTTAATAAAAAGTTTTACTTATAATTATAATACTTAGGTTAAACTTATCTATAAAACTACTTTTAATTATAAATAGAGTCTTATAGCACAGATTTTTGTAAGGCGTATTTTTTTATTCTTTTAGCTTTTAGTAACTAGGCGTAGTAGAACTAGTTATAAAAAAGTCTAATTCTAATTATTTCTAGTAAAGGGACAGCATTAACTTTTTTTTATATAAGTAAGTAATTTATTATACTATTTAGCTTAAAGTATTTACTTAGTTAAGTTTATTTCTGTTACTAATAATTAATTAAATTACAGGGGGGTGAGAAAAGAAAAGATAAAAGAAAAAAGATACCTTTTTTAAAATAATATAACTATTTAACTAGTAGGCCTAAAAATAAAAGAAAATAGCTGTTTAAAGAGAAAGTCTAAAGTATTTTATATATTACTATAGGGGCTGCTTATTAAGGGGTTTAGGAGTAAAAAGAAATTAGTAAATATAGAAAATTTTTAGGACCCTACCCTAGTCTATTATAACTTTTTATTAAAGCTCTAAAATTGGGGTATTTTTATATATATTATATTAGATGTTAAATTGTATTAGTATTTACATTCTTTTTACATATTAATATATTAATTATATAATTATTAATAAAAAATAAATTTTTAAATTTTTAATAAGAAAATAGTAAATAATATATTACTAGTACTTAATCTAGTATTTCTAAGCTTCTATAACTATCTTCAAATAGCTAGAAAGTAATAAATATAATTATTAATAACTTTTTATAGTATTTTATTTTACTCTTTTAAAATCGCTCTATTTATAGTTTCTATACCTTCTAAACTTAATTCTATATCGAAAATAGATTTTTTATTTTTATTAAGCCAAGAGTTTAAATAATTTTATATATTTTTCATAGGGACTAAATCAGGGGTTAAGGCTAGGTAAAGAAAAAGTATAATTTTATTATTTTATAAATTGGGACGGTACCTTGTTTTAATTACTAGCTTAAATTAATATTAATATAAATTTTATATATTTATATACTAATCGAACAAATAGTATGGCTGTAGTGGCTCGGGGCGACTAAAAGGGATTTTAAAAAAGGAGGAGTATATATATACCTTTATTATAAATTTTATAATTATAATATATATATATATATATATTATATTAAAAAAAGATTAAAAAAATTTATTAAGTTACTTACCCCTTTTTATCTTCGGTTTAACTTTAGATATAAGGACTTTAATTATAAAGTTTTTATTAGTAAAAGAAATAGAAAAATTAGATATTTTAATAAATACTTAATAGCTTTCACCTTTTAACTAAATAGTATCCTAAACTTATAATATTAAAGTACAACTTATATAATACTTAATATAATTAATATTAAAAAAAGAAAATTATATAATAAAAATGTATAGAATATAATATATATTAAAATATTAAAATATTAAAATATTAAAATAACTTACATTATAATTAACTAATAGCTAGTTCTTTTTCTACGCTATTTATACTTTTTTCTCTATAATATATCTTTTTACTCTTTTCTATTTATATTACTAATCTATTAGAACATATTATTCTTCTTAAATTTATATATTAAATTATTTTTAATATTTTCTTGCGCGTGTTTTAATCCTTTTTTTAGTATTTTCTTAGTTAATTATAGGGTATTTTATTACTTATATTAATAATATAACTCCACTCTTATAAAAAACCCCATATAAGAATCTTTTTAAAATTTCTAGACTATTTTCTAATAATAGACTTTAATTTTCTATTTTAGGGCTTTTAACTAAGTCCCTATTAATAATTTATTATTCTCTCTAAAGTACCGTAGATATTCTATCCCTTTTAACATTATTTATATTATTATTACTATTATTATATATTTAATATATTATATAGTATTATAAATACGATTAAGAGTACTTTTTAAAGTAGAAATAACTATTAGAATAGGAGTATTTATATTTAGAAAAAATTAAATTTAGATTTAAGTTTTATTAAATCTAGCCCTATATTAAGGGAATATAAGTCTAGGGTTATAAAATTAAAAAGATATTATTATATACTATAATACTAATAATATATTACGTAATTAGTAATTATATAAGCAAGGGCTAAATTTTTACTAATTATATAAATTTATTATTATATAATAAATTATTATTAAAATATATGTCACGTGATCTATACTAAGCCTAAAAGGGTATAGTAAAAATTTTACTTAGTTATATTTATTAACTAATAAGTTAGAGGACCTTAAAGAAGGAACTAAAATAATCTTTATATTTACGTAATTCTAAGTTATTATATATACTTAATATGCAGGATCTAAAATTATTATAAAATCTTTTATAATTTTTTATTTAAAACGATATTATTCACATATTTCTAGGCCTATAATTTAATTTTATATAAATTTTTAAAAAAGGTATTTTTTTTCTTTTACCTTTTGTGTGTTACCCCCCTATAATTTAAGTGCTCCTACTATAAAATAGTACTTCTTAGTCTATTCGTTTTTTAATAGTAAAGCCCATGAGTATTTTTTATTACTTTTAAAAAGGGGTAGTTATAGTATTACTAACTAGATTTTTAACTCTATAGGCTTACTTTTAATTTTTAAATTATAAAATAGTTAATCGACCCTATAAAAGCTTAGCTTTAATTAACTATTATAGTAGAGTAGAATAAAGATAATATATTTAGTATAGAGTTTTATTCCCTAAAAGAAAATATTTGTCCTAAATATATTTACTATACTAGAGATTTAGACGTATACTTTTATAAAATAGACTTTACGCTCTTACTTTTTTAACTTCTTAAGTATATTTTTCTATTAATAAAAGTTAGTAGTAGGCGTTTAGTAAGTAAAATTACTAGAAGATATATTTTAGTTCTTTTATACAGGTCGACACTACCTATACTTATAGGCAACTAGCTATTTACGATAACGAGCTATATTAATTAGCAGTCTTAGAGAAAAGATATATTTATGTTATAATAGTTATATTAAAGAATATAAGCGTTAGGAGGAAAATAATAAGTAAAGTATAAGTAAAAGAATCTTAGTATAAAAATACTAACTTATTTAAATATAGTTTAGATAAACCTTTAGTAATATTTTATCTATTTTTATTAATTTAGCTTTACTACTATGTATAAGTTATAGTTAAAAGGGAGGATTAAAGAATTATAGCGTATTAGGTAGTAGATTATACAGGCCGTAAAAGAGTATATAATTATATACTAAAAGATACTTAGAACTAATAATATAGTGCTAATATAGTAATATTTAAAAAAATATTTTATTTTTTTTCTCTTAGCTATATATCTATCTTAAAAATAATTTAATAAAAGTAACTAAAAATATTAATTACTTTTTTTAAAAACTTTTTTTTATTACTATAGCAGCGTTAACCTTCTATTATATTTTATTTTTTAAGTTACTTCTCTTATATTTCTATTCTATACTCTTCTCTAACTAACTTTTTAGTTTACTTAAGCAACGTTCTCTTAAGGCTATTTTCTAATATTACTATTAGTTTCTATAGCAGTTTATAACTTAAAAAAAAAAATTTTTTAATAGATACTCTTAATATTTATAACTTTTTAATTTTTATCGTGGCAGTAACGTAGAAGTAGTAATATATATAAAAAAAAATTTTTTATTTTTTTATTTTTTATATTACTATTCTTAAGTAATAAAGTCGCTTAAGAAGTAAATTATTTTTAAATAGTATAAGCTAATCGGTAAGTAAGCGGACTAGGTAAGTAAGTAAACTACTTTTTAACTTTTTATAATGTATTAGTACGATGGTAAATTTTGCTAGTATTAGGTATAAGTTATATTGGCTACCTAGGCTTATACCTAAGTAAGAATATTAAAGTAATTTTTATAAAGTATATACTAACTTTTTAAATATAATTAATTATATAATAATATAATTTATAGCGTATAGGCTAAAGTAGTAGCGTCTTTATAGCTTTATTTACTATAAATAATAGTTATTATCTTATATCTAACTATTAAGTTAATCTTTTACTATGTATAGATAGTATTAAAGAGTTACTATTTATTTAACTATAATTATAATCCTCCGAATCCTCCGCCTACCTTATTAATATATAAATGCTTACTAATACTTAGGCGTATACGTATACGTAACCTAAACCTAATTTTATATCTATTTATTTCTTTTTTCTATTAACGCGTAGTAGCTGCTATACTTACTAATTTAGTAGTTACTACTATATTAAGTACCCCCTATAACTATATTCTATTTATTATCTTTAGTATAAAGTCTATTTTTTATTTTTCTATTATCTTTTTTTTTATATAACTTTACTATAAGCTGTGGCAGCTTAGTATCTTATAGTATAGTAAGACTAATATTATTTTTATCTATATTATATAGTATCTAGATATACTATACTAGTAAGTATAGTTTAATACTTTCCCCTACTATTATTACTCTATACTTATTTCTTTTATCTCTTTTAGCTTCGGCAAGTAGGCGGTACGTAATATTATAATATTCCCTTTCTAGTACGTTAAAAACTCTTATAGTATTAACTTTAGTAACTTTATTAGCATAAGCTTATATATTTAATAGTAGATATTTTATAATTACTTTTACTACTTATATACACAGGTTATTATTAGATATATTTTTATAAATAGGTATATAAGGCTTAGTTATTATAATTTTACTTTTAAGAGTAATCGTAATACGTAAAGTTACTATTAGTATATTTATAAATATTAACTAACTATACCCTATAAGCTACGCTACTAAGAACGAACGCTACTTAAATTTTATTATAAGACTTTAATTATAATAATAATAATAATACGGTAAAGTAGGCATATTATAGTATAATAGTACTATAGTAGCCTAGCCAAAAGAAAAAAAAATAAAAATAATAGTAGCCCTAGTGTACTAAACTTAAGTACACTAAACTATATGCTAAATTATATATTAAACTATATATTAAAACTATAAGTTCAAGTCCTATACTAACCTAAAAATAAAATAAAAATAAAATAAAAATATTTTTAGAAATTTTTATATACGCTTATTTTTATAATTATATTTAGGGAAATAACTTTTTTTAGCCTATACCTTGTTTAGACTAGTGTCTCGACGTTACACTTTACCTCTCTTTATATAATAATAGGCTAAAGTTAGATTATAAATTATGTAAATAATACTTTTATTTATTAGATTCTACACAATTTAAAATATAAAGAGGTACCTAATTTAAATTTTACATTATATAGAATCTAGTAAATAAAAGTATTATTTTTATAATTTATAATTTAGCTTTAGCCTATACGCTAAAACTTTTACTATTATATTATTATCTAATTAATTCTATTTAAAAAGTTAGTAAATACATTTTAAAAATTACTTTAATGTTTATACTTACGTAAACACCTAAGTGGCCAATACGATCTAACTCTAACCCAGGTTAAATTTACTAGCCTACACATTGGCTATTCACTATTATGGCTTTACTATCTCTTACTTAATTCTCTATTAATAAAATAAATATTTCTTTAACTCTATTCTCTATTAATTAAAAGTAATTTAAAAGTATTTAAAAAGCTATATAAATATTTAATATTTTTTAAATAATAGTATAATAATAACGCGCTAAAATTACTACATAACATAATTATAAGTTTAATTTAAAAAAGCTTAGTAAGCTTAAAGAGGATATAAGTACTAAATATATACTTAATTTAGATTTACGTAGATTTTTTTCTATTTTAGGTATTATATAAAATATAGTAAATAAGCTGTTTACTAAGTATATTGTACACTAAATTAAAAAGAAATAGCTAATAAATTTTATAAAATAGACTCTAAGTTTTATAATATATTTTAATTAATTATATAATTACTAGTAAGCCCTCTATAAGAACTTTTAAAGTATATAAGTAAAGAAGTAATAGCCCTAAAGCGCTTCTTTTATAATTTTATACTTAATTTAGAATTTATTTAAAGAATCTACTATAATAATTACTAAATAATTAGACTTATAGTTAAAGTTAATAAAAGAATTATAACTTAATTATACTATATTAATATTTAAAATATATAGCTACGGTAAGAATATATAAATAAATTATATAACATAATCTATTTATAAACTAAAAATATACCTACTAATATATTAATAAAGGCGCTTACGTAATAATAATTTATACGCTTTAAAAAGCTACTTAATCTATAAAATATATAGTTCCTAATTATTAAGTAAATAGAAAGTAGAAACCTGACTTTTTTAACACATTAAGTATAAAGGCATACACATACTCCTCCTTTTTTAAAACCCCTTTTAGTCGCCCTAAGCCACTATAGCTACACTATTTGTTCGATTAATATATAAATATAATATAGGAAGTAAAAAAAAGAGAGCCTATTAAATTTTATCTATCCTAAATAAAAGAAAAAGTAGATAATTATAACTATAGAATAGTTAAAGCCTTAATAAATAGTTTATATAGCTAATAACGCTTCTCTGTTTAAGTTTTATTTAAATAGGGACGCCCGCTTAGAGTCTAAAAAAGGTAAAAATAACTAAAAGTTAAAAAAAAAATTTTAGCTATAAGTGTATAACTCGCTCTTTATCTTTTACTACTCTAGTAAAATAAAATAATTATAATTATATTACTACTACTCTAACTTTATAAGTATATTATAAGTCTTTAAAAATAGATTAAAGTGCTTTTAGTTTAAGTTTAAAAAGAATTTACCTATATAGTCCGTAAGATCCTCCTGTAGAAATATATTTTAGCTTATTACTTAATTATAATTATTAGCTATCTACTACTTTGATAAATAATAGCAAAGTACTAAATAAAAATTAGTAATAGCTAAAATACGCCTATAAAAATACTTACTAGCTAGATTACTATAGTTTTAGCTACTAAAAATAGAACCTAAATATTAGTTTTAATTAAAAGAGTTTAATAGATTCTAATTACTTAATAATTTTATTTTAGTACTTAGTACCTAAAAAATTTAGTACCGTTTTAAAATATTATAAGTAATTTCACAACATTTTTTGCCGTCCTTATACACGCTCATTTTTGACTGTATCCGGGGGAACAACTTTTTTTAGCCTATACCTTTTTTGGACTAGTGTCTCGGCACTACACTTTACCTCTCTTTACATGATAAGTAATTTTAAAGTAGATATAATTTCATTATTAAACTAAAACGTATTAGTATAATCTATAAAATAAAATTTAAAAATAAATTATTTACTTTAAGGTTTATAGTATTATACTTAATTATAAGCTTTATAAAAGTTATATAAATAGTACAGGTACTAATAAAACTATAATAATTAGTAATATATAATAGATATATAATTAGTAAAATATATAGTAAATTATATAAATAAGTTACGTAATAATAATAGTACGTACCTATATAAATAATATTTTTAAAATAGATTTTTATTAAATTACTAAATAGAGGGCTACGTATATAGGTCTTATGGCTTAAAATAAGCTATTTACTAGACTTAAGAGTTAGCTTATTTTTGCTTTTAGTAATTATTTAACTATCTTTACTCTACTTTTTATTATTATTATATAAGGCTAGAGAATTGTTATTATTATTATTTAATTTAAAAAAATTAAAAGAAGGAGTACTTTTAAAAGGTTTACTATAATTATTATAGCTATAACTGCTACAGCGCTACTAGTTATAAATAAAAAATAAGTACTAAGACGTCTAGAAGTACTTTATAATTAGTTAGTAATACTTAAGTAGGTAAAAAGAGATAATAATAACAGTATTACTTACTATAGAAAAAATTATTATAAACTAAAGAGAAAAAGAGAAAGATAATTTAAGTAAACTATTATACCTAACTAGCGTAGTAAAGCCGCTTTTATTTATATAATTTACTACCTATTTACTATACTTATAATTTTACCTATTTACTAAATATAAAAGGTATATTTAAGTAAAAATAAAATAACAGCTAATTATAAGATAATATAAAAATTAAAACTTACTTAGAATAAACTAATAAAATAAGCTACTATAGATAATTAGCTAAATAGATTATTTAGGGCTATAGGCTTACTCTAAAAATAGATAGTATCTAAATCTGTAAAGAAAAGATATAATAAGAGAAATTAAGTACGCTATAAGCTTTATAGTAAAATATTAAAAGGATAAAATTTACCTTAATAGATTTCTAAATAGGCTTACTACTAATATATAGTTTATTTAGGAGGTATATTGTAATATTAAAACTTATATACCTTTTTTAATTATAGGTTAATTATATAACTAAATTACCTAATTACTTACCTATTATATATATATTTAATCTTAATCGATTTATCTTATAGATAGTATTAATTTATCTTTTACTTTAAAAATAAGTATTGTCTAGTTTTCTATATATAGTTATAATTATTAAAAACGCTATTAATAATAGAATTAAAGGCTAAGTATATAATAGAACTAATAGTAAAAGGCTTAATAAAAAAATAAATAAATAAAATAAAAACTATTACTATTAGTCCATAAAGCAGCTATAATAGTTAACTTATTATTATTTTTAAATATAGTAGCGTTAAACTTAGTATTAAACTTATTATCCTCTAATATAATTAGTATAACTATAATATTATATAAGTAGACTTTAGCCGGCTAATAAGACAAAATATTAAAAATATAATACACTTACTTTAACTATTATTTAGTAAAGTACTAATACTAGTATTAGTTTTATAATAACATTTATAAAGGTATATATATACTCCTCCTTTTTTGAAACCCCTTTTAGTCGCCTATACAGCCACTACAGCCACACCCTTTTATTTAATTAATATATAAATATAAATATATAATAAAATTTAATGACTCTATTATAGTTTATAATATTATAATTTAAACTTTTATTAGTATTATTATTTATAATAGTAGACTCTACTATACGTAGTTAAATACAATAAAATATAAAAATCTAATAGTAAAAGTACTTACTATTATTATTTCTAGCTGCCTAGCATTCTAAAATAATATTTTTTTAGTTAGGACCTATAAGGTCTATAGTTTTTATAGTACTATAGTCTTTTACTATATAGTTTTTAGTATATTACTAGCTTTATATATTAAATATAAAAGTAAAAAGGCTATAAATAATAAAATATATACTAAAAACGTAGAACTAGAAAAAATAAAAATAATAAAGTCTTTTTCAGATTACTATAATAGCTACTTAAAGGAGCTAGTAAAGGATAAATATAGCTATTAAAGGAATTTAAGAAAGCTATAAATTTTATAATAACTAAAAATTATCTAAAAGGAGTGAAAAAAGTAAAAAGTAAATTACATTATATATAAAAATAAATAGATAAGCTAAAAGAATCTAAAGTAAAAAGACGTCTCTTTTTATATATAAGCTATAGTCCTTTTATATTTTTCTTTTTTCTTATTTTTATATTACTATTTTCTTTTAAAATACTTTATTACGTCTCTCTACGCCTTACTGCGTTTTAAGTATAATTTTATTTTTTAGTAATAGAATTACTATTATTATTTACTAAATATTAGGCTTTCTATGTATACTATTAAATATAACTATTATAGTAATAAAAAGCATTATATTATATAAATTATTAGTCTAGGACCTACTTTATATAGAGCGCTATTATTAATAATAGAAATTATACTAGTATATAATACAGGGGGGTGACATTAGGAAAAGAAAAAAAAATTACCTTTTTTAAAATAATATAACTTTTTAGTTATAAGACCTATAAATACGTAAATTATATCGTTTTAAAGAGAAAGACTAGCGTATTCTATTTACCTTATTAGGGGCTGCTTACTAAGGGGTTTAGGGGTTATAAAAAATTTAGTAAATATAGAGAATTTTTAGAATCCTACTTTAGCCTATTATAACTTTTTATTTAAGATGTAAAATTTGCTTATTGTTATATATATAATAATAGTACTTATAATATATAAGTATATAAAATATTTTTATATATTTATATATTATTTATATAATTATATGTAAAAGTCACTTTTTTAAATTTTTAATAATAAACTAGTAAATAATAAATTACTAATACTTAGTATAGTAGCCTTTAGCTTCTATAACTACCTTATAACGGTTAGGGAGTAATAAAATATAATTATTAATAACTTTTTAAGATATTTTATTCTACTTTTTAATAATAACTCTTTTAAAGGCCTCTATACTTTATAAACTAGATCCTACCCTTAAATTAGCCTTTTTATTTTTAATTAGTCCTAATTTTAATATACCCTATATATTTTTTATAGGGGCTAAATTAGGACTATAGGCTGGGTAAGGAAATAGAGTAATTTTATTATTTTTAAACTAGTTTAAAACGTCCGTTGTTTTATAAATAGAGACGTTATCTTATTAAAATTTCTAGCCTAAGTTAATATTAATATAAGGTTTATAATTATAATATAATATAATAATATATATATATATTATTATATTATTATATTAATAAAAAAAGGGTAAAAAAAGGTTATATAACTTACCCCTTTTTATTAACAGTTTAACCTTAGGTATAAAAACTTTATTTATATAATTCTTACTAGTATAAGAAGTAAAAGAATTAGGTATTTTAATAAATACTAAATTACTTTTACTTTTTACCTAAATTGTACCCTAAACTTATAGGGTAATATCGTAGCCTATAAAATAATTAATATAATTAATATTAAAAAACTAAAACTATAGCCTAAAAAAAGATAATATGTTATATATTTTAATATTTTAAAAAGTTAAAATAACTTACTTTGTAATTAGCTAACAGCCAGTTCTCTTCTAACTGTATTATTACCCCTTTTTCTATAGTACTCCTTTCTAGCTCTACCCCTTTATATTACTAACTTATTAGAAAATATAATCTTTTTTAAATTTATATTTTTTATATTTTTTAATTATTCTTTAGCGTATTTTACTCTTTTTTTTAGCGTTTTCTTTCTTAATTATTAGTTTTTTTTACTTATATTAATTATATATCCCTCCTCTTTTAAAACTCTTTATAATTATCTTTTTAAAATCTCTAGATTATTTTTTAGTAATATACTTCTATTATTCTTTTTAGGACTTCTAGTTAAGTCTTTATTAATAACTCTTTTATCTCTTTTAGTTAACTTTTTTATATCCCCTGTATAAACTTTTTTTATATTATATTCCTTTTTATTCTTTTTTTCTTTATTCTTAATACGTTTTATAGTATTATAAATACTATTAGGAGTTCTTTTTAAAATAGAAATAATTATTTTAATAGGAGTATTTGCTTATAAAAGAAGATTAATTTTAGATTTAAGTTTTATTAAATTTGGTGCTATTTCGAGGAAATAGGAGTCTAGGTTTATAATATTAAAAAGATATTACTATATACTATAATATTAATAATATATTACGTAATTAGTAATTATATAAGTCTTAGCACTATTTTTATATTTAATATAATTTTATTATTAGATTATTAATACACTTTGAGACTCTGGTCACGTGACCTATACTAGGTCTAAAAGAGTATAGTTAAAATTTTATTTAAATATATTTACTAACTAAAAAGTTATAGGAACCTAAAAAAGTGGTTAGTAAATTCACTATATTTAGGTAATTTTAATTTATTATAGGTAATAAATATAACGCAACTAGAACCCTAATAATAATCTCTGTAATTTTCTCTTTAAAATGATATAATTCACGTAGTTTTAGGCCCTATAACTAAAAAGTTATATTATTTTAAAAAAGATAATTTTTTTTTTGTCTTTTCCCAATGTCACCCCCCTGTAATAGTATAGGTAAAATTTAAAAAGTAGTAGTTTCTATTTTAGTAGCCTTTTAACTGTTAGAAAATTAGCCTATAATAGTTTTTAAGTATCTTACTCTTTATTCCCTATTTAATTAAATAAATATAGTTTAAAATCGTAACTCTTATATAAGAACTTAGGCTTATTTGTAGTATTTTTATTATTTTTATTTTTATTCTTCTATAGTTACTATAAATTCTATAGTAATAATAGTACTAGTATTTATATTTACTAAACTATTAGAAGGGGCTATAAAAAATTAATACTAAAGGGAGTAGATATTAAAACTTATATTAAAAGAAAAATTTAAAACTAAAAAAATTATAACTATAACTTAAACTCTTTAACTCTTTATCTTCTATAATTATATTTTTAGTATAATATTATACTGTAAAAGAGTAGTTTACTAAAAGTGCGTATCTACGTTAGTAGTTATTAAAAAAAAATTTTAGCTTTTTTTTACTACTAAAACGCCTTAACGCTGTAAAAAAACTAAATAGTTAGTAGTAAAAAGTAAAATAAAATAAATTTAGTTTTTTTTTACTATAGTATAAGTAAAAATAATTATACTATAGTTTATAATAAAAATATCTATATTACGAAACCCTTTAATATATAAATCTTTTTTATATTAAAGGAGTTATTATATTTAAGAGCGGAGTTCGCTAAAACTAATATAGTAAATAAAGACTAATATAACTACTATACTATTTATAACGTATATATTATATTAACTATATAAACTTATAGGCTAATAAAGTAGTCTATAAAATAAAAATTATATATGGACGTAATAAAGTAAAAATAAAAACTATAAAATATAAAATATTTCACTAATTAAATATATTATAGTAAGTTAAAATATAATATTATAAACTTTATTATTACTTATATACGTAATAGCAAAAAGACTTTACTATTATATTATAATATTATATTACTATAGCAGGTAATCTCTTATTATATTTAATTTACTGCTAATTTACTACTAAACGTTTAAATAATTTAGTATACTAACTAAATTAAGCTATACTAAAACCGCTACCCCTAGTTAAAACTATATATATTTATTTAATAATATTAAAGCGTAACTATTACGCTATAAATTTAAGTTATTTAAATTAAAAATAAAGCTTATATTAAATCTAAATTAAAAGTCCTAAAAAAAAGGGTAAGAACAATGCTGTAATAGAATAAAAAAGCTAATTCTTTAGTAGGAAATCTCTAAAAAAATAAGAGACAGATATTACGTAATAAGATTATAAAATAAAAAAAACTAAAAGATAATATATAAATAGATAAATATAAAATATTATAATAAAGGCATGCAGATACTTTTCCTTTTTTAAAACCCCTTTTGGTCGCCTACACAGCCACCACAGCCACACCCTTTTGTTCGATTAATATATAAATATATACAAATATATAAAATATTATAAATTTATAATAAAATAATAAAATAATAACTAAAGTGTATTATAAGTAAAATAAAAAAATAGACGTAAAGACTACTAAAACAATACTTAAAAGAGAGATAAAATAAACTAAAAGAAATTAAGAAGGCGAAGTAATAGTAAAAAAAAAAAAAATAGTAGTTATAGATAGTATATACTTATATAAAATATAAAAAGGTAAAAGTAAAAAAAAAGAAAAAACAGAAAAGTAAGAAAAGAAAAATATAATTAAGGATAGAAAAAGAAATTAACAATTCTTATAAATAGGTTAAAAGTAGTAGGCAGCTCTACTTAATAATTATATTAGAAAGGAACCTTTACTAAACCTAAAGGGGATTTCCTGTTAATAAGATTATATTAAAAATCTTCCTTTAAAAGAGATCAACCGTAATTAGGCAGCTTTCCTCGCACCAGCGCTTCCTAAGCCTTCTGACGTCGAAGCTACGGAACCCTTTTTTGGCCCGCATAACCCTATGCCAGCCTTTGGAAAGGTACCGGCCCCTAGTTTTCCCGAACCCGCCCCTTCCAGCCCAGCCGCGCAGCCTAGCTACGATAACAACCACAGCTACGCGGAGTTCCTCAAGAAGGATCATAGAATTGGTGTTGACCAATCGGGCGACTTCATACCTGTCTTCTCCATCCAGACGGCTTACAACCCTCTGCTATGGATTACCAATATCCCAGGCACCTGGATCTTTCGGCTACCCGGCGCCGATGGAAGCTACGATCACCATGTCATACAATGGCTTCAAGAACAACAGGTCTGGTGGTGCGAAGATCGCTGCACATATTTAATCTTCGAAGACGGCCTCGACAAGACCCTAGCGTTAAACCCTATTTACGCATACGCACAACATGTCTCACAGATAGGAACCCACCGTAAGATCTGGAACCAGAATTTCCGAGGAGAAGGCGATCGTGCGGTTGGTCCATGGTGGAAAGAGACCTGGGTCGAGTGCAAGAAGTTCGGTGCTGACAATAACATTACCTTTCCCCAAGAGTCATCATCATCTGAAGAGAAGGTGCGAGGTCTCAAAGAGTTCTTTGGCCATTTCGCCCGCCAGTACGGTATCGAGAAAATTTACAAAACTCAACAAGAACGTTTACTCCAGCTCTACCGCATGATAGGAGAGGTGAAGTGCGGGGAATTCATCGAGAAGCTTAAAGAGGACAAGACGCAAGAATACCATGCTCGACGTGAACAAGAGGCAGCTGTGCTTGAAGCCACTGGCGAGAAGTTCAAACAGGATGTTTACGACTACGCACGCACATATGGCATCTGCTCTACACTAGACATCCGGGAGAAATTCTTTGCTGAGGCTGTTGCGATGCTGGGTGAAGATGGCGCTGAAGCGTTCTTCTGTAGCCTTGTGGAGGAAGAAACGCAGAAGGCACAGGCAGAGCACCTCCAACACCAGCAGGAAGCCAAGGTCACAGCTGATCTGCAAGACCTGCTGGAAGCGATGGAAGAAGAGTCTGGCGAGAACGATCCCGAATCAGCGCAAGAAATATACGCCACAGAACTTGAACAGATGATCAGCGCCAATGCCGAATTTTCCGCGCTCCTTCGTAACCATTTCCCCTCATTTGTGCGGAACTACGCACGCGAACGGGGCGTAAATGAAGCGTTCCGTCTTTTTGACAAACAGGTAGTTCAGATATGGGCATCAGACTTCGGCAATCCCGATGGTGCCGATGAACTGTGGGACGAGCTCGAAGATCTGGAGATTCTGCGCATGCGCGATCAACAAGAGCAGTGCTTCCAAGACAAAACAGCGGTTGATACCGCAGCCGAAGGTAACTCGCAAGCCTCTTCTAACGGCGATGATACTTGTTCGACTACCTCTTCCCCCACCAGCCAATCTACCGACACCCGGCCTTCCACTCCCGAGGATGCTTTTCCTCCAGCGGCTTCTCCTCCGCTGCCGCCCTTCAAGTTCTCTCCGAGTGGCTTCAGTGAGGGTTTCGCATTCAAGTTTGAATGCACTTACTGTGCAATCTGAGAACTGTAAGTAAGCCCAATAACTAATGTTCTTCCCACCTTCCGTAAGCTAACGAAAAATCTTAGGCGAGGGCCCTCATGGATATTTTCCACCTTGAACAATCGTTCCCAGTGCGAGCGGTGTTTACGTTACGTTTTCCGTGGCAATACTGGATTCTTTTGCTTTCTTACCGGTTTGTTGATTTTCTCGGTGTTGGTGAAGTTCTTGTGGGACGTTTTCGGCGGATCTTGTTGACGAACAATGCGGGCTCATGAAGGCGTCTTCCGGAGAAGTACCTCCCTAAGCGCTTCGCCTATGCGGACATTCTCTTCCCGGGCGATGTGATTTAGGAGTTTTGATGATTTATAGTTTTAGTGATTTATAGTCTTGACGATTTATAGTTAACTTTATAGCATGCTTACAATAGTGTACTGCGTTATACGCCGAATTCTAATGCATTAGTGGTAACCGAAAAATGATATTGGGTAAATATGGATTCTAACGCTACCGTGCGATTAAAAAAGCAAAGAAGAGAAAAAAAGAAAAAATCAGCCGGTAAAGTATGATACAGCGCGGCATTCCCGTGGTTGCGCTGAACGTGAGGCGTCATGTCAACATAGGATAATAATTTTCCTACAATAATCTATATATAGATATAACCTATACTTAGTATACTAAGTATAAATTATAGTAGAGCGCCTTTTATAGTATTTAGTACTTTTTAAAATTTAAAATATACTTTATTTTACTCTATTAGTATTTTATAATAAAAAAAATTTTATAGATCTTTTATAAAATATCTTTTATAGTTTTTTTTTTAAAAAGCTTTCTAATTATAAAAAACTTATTTTTAGTATACTATATTAGAAGTTCTATTAAAGTTAGTTAATTAGTTAGTTATAAGCGTAATAAAAAAAATTTACTTATAAAAATTTTATTTTAATTTTATTTTATAGTACGTCTAGCTAAGTATACTAAATAAAATAATTTATTTTTTAAATAGATTAGTTATATTTTTATTTATATCTTTAATATAGGCAACGAAGCTATCTCTAATTTAGTTATTTAAATTTTTTAAAAAGACTAGATTAAATAAAGTACTAATATAGAGTTTATATTTATAAAAAATTTTTAGAATTAATAGTAGTACGACTATACTTAAAATAGTTATTATTAAATACAAGTATAGAAATAAAGATAGAGGATATATATAAATAAATATAAATATAGTAAATAAGTAAAAAATTATATATATTTTTTTACGCCTATTATTACTCTTAACTATAGTTTATACTTTTAAACTATAATCTTAATAATACTATCTTATTAAATCTATTAATTTTTACTAGCACGATTGCCTCGCGCACGTGTATTATTATCGCCTAGACAGGATGTCGACATAGCCTATGTTCTATTTTGCTAATTATCAATAAACAGCTAATGGGGAGCATCCGGGCGATTAACGCATTATATATCCCGGTGTGACTTGGACTATAAAGCGTTGGCCGAATGGCATCAGATGAACGCATCCTATCTCAGGATGAATTAGGTGTGCTTACCGTGCACTGCGCTTGAGATATGCGCTGGACCATATCGTTCACAGTACATTACAAACCTTATATTCCATCAAATCGATTTGTACGTAACCTCCCGTACCGCCAATCCTCCACATGGGGCAATATATGCATTACCTTTCAAACCCTATCAATTCCAAGGAGAGAGCCGATCCAGAACACCACCTCGAGATATAATACCAATAAGGAAACAAGGATCGTAACTTGTAGATCCAATTATCGTAGGTTGTACGGAGACATAGAATAGGTAGCCGATTAGGGGTAAGTTTAAGTATTATTTATACAAAAGTAAGAGAGTGTAAAGATTAATAGATAGAGCTGACTGGCAGGAACTTATGCGGGTAGATTTATATAACGGTGAAAAGGCGTCGGTGTAAAGGCTACCGGCAGTAAAAGCGACTAGAGGTGATTAAAGCTTAGTAAGGCTAGATTAAGTAAAAAGTTGGTATTTAATGGCTTGTGCCCCTAAATCCGAGGTTTAGATTTATAATTCTTGCTTAAGTGTTGCGTTTCAGCTTATAACTAAGATATTAAATGTAGGTGACTGGTTAAATAGTAGCTTAGGTTGATTGCATGGTTGGGTATATAGGGTTTCTAATTGGCAGTGCGTTGAACGGGTGCAAATAAAAAGGTCCAGAATACGTTACGCGCGGGTACAAAGTAGATTTCAGCTTCACAAAACTCGCGAAGTACGTTGATTAACGAAGTAAATGTATCTCACAATCCGCTACTGTATTATATATCCCAGGGTAACACAGAGGGCAAAGATAATACAAAGTAGATTCATCTTAGCTGACCTTGTACCCACAAGTCTAGATTACCTAGATAGATTGGCTCACACTACCAAGAGCGTGATTTAATTACACGACGTCTAAGTGTGGATAAATTTTTAGAAAGTATATCATACAAAGGAAGGCGTAGTGTCTAGTCCATCCAGTCGAAAACGTTATCCTATAGCTTCAAGAAAGTGCGCGGGAACAAAACAGCGTGTACATAAACCATGTCATCATACCTCACCGCCTACATATATTTCCAGGCCTAATATACTTAGGTACTCGTTACGTATGCTTCACGTCCCTATAAACAAGCCTGTTCATCTCCCTCCTTCCTTCCTACCTTACCAGTCTATCTACACCCCTGATAACCTCTCTCCGCCAGCCCATCTACCCCCTCCCCTCAACCGTAGGTTCCGCCCGCGCCCTCACTGCACCCAACTCCACATCTTCACCTTCCTCCCCATCCGCACCCGCCCCACCCTCCCGTCTGGCCCTCCCTGCCCTATACCTCTCCTTACCCATGTCCCAGCAAAGTAGAACTCCAACCCACAGTACTATAGCTACGCCGAAAATAGTAAGTCCGATAAACACATAAATAAAAAGTAAGAGACTATAGCTATACGGGTACCGCGAATCGGGCGTAGTTCCTCCGTAAATTATTATACTAAGACTAAGAGGTTGATGAGGTAGTGGTGGCGAGTGGAGGGTAGGGTGTGCTGTTGTGTACCGGGAGATAAGTGGGAAGTGGGTGGTTATATAAGCCTACGTTAGGGGCATTGGCTTGGTGTTGATCTGAGCGCTGCGTAGAGAAGGGATTAATTTTCTTCTAATAATTATATAGTGTACTGCACGCTAAAAAGCGCTATTATTTATTTTAGTAAGATAATTTATTTATTTTTTTATTTACTAATCGTAATACGCTTTCTTTTTATTTATTAATTTAATAAAATTTTATATAGTCTTTTTATACTAGGCATAACTATAACGGCCGGGCCTGATAGGTTATAATAGTACTTATTAATAAATTTATAATAAAAAAAAGACTTTATTATTTCTTTTTAGTACTAACTACCTATTTTTTTTATACTTAAACTATTATATATTATTTTACTTATACTTATAGGTATTTTATAATACTTTCTTTTTTCTTCCTATACTTATTTATTATCTGCTATATATATTTATTATTATTAATTACTATTTTATATATAGCTTTTTTTTGTCTTTAGGACTAGACTTATTTAGTTATTATTACTAATACTCTCCCTACTAAGTCTCTTACGTTTTATAGCTATTTTATTACTAAATTTACGGTTATATATTACAATACCTTATTTTTAAACTTTATTTTTTTAACACATTAAGTATAAAGGTATACATATACTCCTCCTTTTTCGAACCCCTTTTAGTCGCCCTAAGTCACTACAGCCACACTTTTTATTCGATTAATATATAAATATATTTTAAACTTTATATAATTAAAATTATTTTAATTATTTAGTATAACTAAGAGTTACTACTTTTACTTTTAAATATAGTTTAGATTACTATTAGTAATATAGCCTACTACGTACGTTAGTAATAATTACTATTATTATAGCTGTAGCTATAGCTATATAGGTATAGTATACGCTTATTTATTTTTATAAAGACTATTCCCTCTATAAAGGCGTAGTTTAAAATAATTATTTTTACTATTTATTTTATACCGCTTAACTACTTACTTAAATTAAGACTTACTATAGTATTTTAGAGTATTTTAAAAATTTTTAGTAAAAAAGTATTTAGTATAAAAATATATTTAGTTGTATAGAAGGTACTATATATATTACTTTTATAAGATTATTTAGCTATTATAATATAATATAGTATATATAGTAATATTTATAAAAAAAAAGTATAAGTAACTACTTAGCGTAGTAAACTACTAGTTATATTTTTATTATTATTTTATATATATATATACGTGTGTGGTACTAGAGACGCTAATATATATTAATACTTTATAGTATACTATTAATAGCGACTAGCTATTAACGTTATATTTTTTTTCCTTTATATAGAGCCGTTTTACAGGAACCCCTATAGTAACTAGTAATTATTTTTTTAAAAATATAGGTACTACGCTAAAAGCGTAGCTTTATTTATAAAATAAAAAAGTCTTTTTATAAAAATTTTTATAAGTAGACTATTTTTTTTTTAAAAAAATACTACTTAGTTACTATTATAGAATTAGTTAGATATAAAAATTTTTAGTTAAATATATTATTTATTTAGGCTAGGTAAATACTGTTTACTATACTAAAAGTATATTAATTTAAGTAGCTTTAGTACTTTTAGACGCTATTTTATTTTTATAAAAATAGATTAAGCGTAAATTAATTTATTTAAACTATAATAATATCTATTATATATTTTTATAGCTTTATTATTATATTTTAAATAAGTTTTAGGTTAGATTTAATACTAATAATAAAATATTTTTTTTAAATAGTTATATAAGTGTTAGTATAATAATTATAATAATTATAATAATTATAATAAATAAAGTATAGTAAGATTATTTTAAGAATATAAAAGATAAAAAGTTAATAAATATAACTATAATAAAAAATTATATATTTTTATATACTATATTTTACTTATACTATAGTTCCTTTTTAAAGTAATAGTTTTAATACTAATTTTATTAAATTATATTATTTTTATAGCGCTGCTACCTTGTGCGCGCGCGTATTAAAGCCTACAGGGAGATGCGTAGAGAAGGATGTGTCAGACTAAGTGGCGCTTACAGGAGCGGGTTGGGGCATATGTGCGAAGTGTAAAGTGCAACGTTGAGTCACTAAGCATCCTCCGCGGGCATGTTGATAGTGAAAGATTCAACCCCGATAGATGCTACGCTATGCTACTGCTTCTGGTATACAGCCCTGTCTTAACATCCACCTCTATATACATGCTCCTTTCATCAATGCGATGCATCCATATCCAATGCATATCCATCCCACCTGTACAGCAGACCCCACCATCCAATGCTACACCCTACTCTACATAAAACCGTTCGAAAGAAAAAGGCTGTAGAAAAACAGCCCGGCGGAGTCGCTCCACTCAGCTCAACAACTCCTTGATATCCTCAATGCGCTGTGTCTTCTTCTCCTCATCGCTCATCATGCCCAGACTACTCGCAATGAACTTCTTCCGCTCTTGGATCCGGAGCATCTTCTCCTCGATACTGCCATTGACGACGAAGCGCGTGACCTTGACGTCGGAGTCTTGCCCCATGCGGTGCACGCGGTCGATGGCTTGGGCCTCGACGGCAAAGGACCACCACGGGTCCATCATGAAGACGCGCTTGGCGCAGGTGAGATTGAGACCTACGCCGCCGGCTCGGAGGGAAAGGAGCAGGACGTAGGGCTTAGGAGAATTGATGAATTCGGTGAGAGTAGTAGCGCGAAGTTTCTGGTTCATGGAGCCGTCGAAGCGGAGAAAGGGTATGTGGTCGCGTGCAAGCGCGGGTTCGATGAGGTCGAGGAAAGACGTGAACTGGGAGAAGACGACGCTCTTCATGCCTTTGTCCTGCTTCCGAAGGCCCTTCAGGTGAGTGAGAAGGGCTTGCGTCTTTGCTGAACCGGTAAGACCGATACGGCGCAGGCTAATGCGCGGGGTCTGTGTAGCAGCTGGGGCCCCTTCGTCGGCAACATAGTCGTGCCTTACGACCTCGAATACGTCGCGCGGACTAATTGGCTCACGGCAGTTGAAGCATCGCGGGAGCTCGCCCTTTTCGCGTTGATGGTTGATGTAGTTCACCAAGCACTCCTTGCAGGCGGAGTGCCAGCACCCCGTGACGGCTTGATCAATCATGGGTTCTTCGGAGCAAATGGGGCATTCGGCGTCGGCTTCGTCTTGGATCTGCTTCAGTACGTTGGCGCCGTACCTATTGAGATCATGGTCGCCTTCACTGGTGAAGCGCTCAATGAGGCTATCGAGATCCATGTCGTCTGCTAAACCATTCGCAAGATCGGAGGCTAGCGCAGCGTCTTCTTCGTCAGCAACAAGGTTCGCTTTCCGCGTCAGAACGGGGTGGCAGCATGACTGACGCAGCCGTAGAATCTGCGCAAAGATGGTGGTGTAAGACTTGAGTAAAGTGCCTTTTTCGGCGTTAGCGTTGAAGACGGATCGTGCACGCGCGTAAATGTGGTCGTAGACACGCCTTTCATCCTCCGAAAGCTGGATCTTCTCGACTTCGATGGTACGGGGAGGAAGAGGGACGAGAGCATTTCCATCCGGAGTCTTCATATCTTTGGTTCGCCGAAGGACAAGTGGCTCAAGCACTGTCTGTACCACATCGAGGGCGCGGATGAACTCTCCTGATTCGAAGGGCACGGTAATGAAAGTCTTCCAGAAGGAGAAGTTGGCCCATGGCTCCACCTTCAAAAAGCGTACCAAGCTGAATAGATCTTCTAGGCGGTTGACGATCGGTGTGCCTGTTAGGACCCATCGATGCTTTGCGCTAAGCTCGTAGCATGCTTTGGCTGTCTTCGACTGCCGGTTCTTGATGTAATGAGCTTCATCAAGGATGACGCGGAAGTAGTCGAGCGAAAATATGCCACCATGCGAGCCGCTGTTACCGTCCTGCTTCACCACTTGGCCGTACTCGGCCAAAACAACACCGTAACTTGTGATGATGACATTGGGAGCATTGGCACCGTTTGATGCGGAGCATAGCTTCTGGAGGTTGACTGCCTTCTCGGTACCGTAGTAAAGCATGACTTTCAATGTACCGTCTTTCGAGGCCTTTTCAGCTTCACTTTGCCATTGCGCCAACAGGGACATGGGTGCCACCACTAAAGTCGTATATGGCGCGGGTTCGACGACTGCACTGTTCTTTGAGAGTCGAGGCAGGCTTCTGGTGACTGAGTTATTCTTTATGACCTCGTTTCGATGAGTGTGAATCAAGCTCAGCATCTCGATAGTCTTTCCGAGACCCATTTCTGCTACAAGTTAGTGCTGGCATATCGGGAAGGGTGCAGGATCACGTACCATCCGCCAGAATACCCCCTAAGCAGTTCTGCTCCTGTTTCGGGAACTCCAAGGACAGGTGGCCTGAGTAGGGATTCAAGTAAAACATGTTTTGGCCTTCAATCATCGGGACTGCTTGGTTATCCGCATCTTTTGTTGGCCATTGATACTCTTCCCACAATGGGTGCATTGACTCGTCTCTGTTCTCACTGGCCTCATCTTTCTCCTTCCCAACCATCCAATGCAGCGCTTGCTTCTGATACTTGCGGAGGTCCATGGTAAAGGTATCGGCGGGGTCCATCTCTGGAGTGTTGAAGTCGAATGACTGGGCTTTCTTATACAGCGAATCCAATTGGTCCTGCTCCAGCTCTTCTCCCTCCTCGGCCTCTTCCGAAGGCGGCGAAGAGCCGGGCTCAGGCATTTGCGTGCTGCCGCCCTTGGCCTTCGGCTTGCTATTCTCGTCTCTTTCGGCAGCCTTGAGTAAACCTTTACGCTTGTGCTTCTCCGTGGTGGCATTTTCGCGCGTCGGGTGCAGATTGACTGCCTCAAAAAGCTTCACCAATCCAACTTGTCGCAGCCGCAGGTCCCTCTCCTCGGAGCTCTCTTTTTCTTCGAACAGGCTGACTTCGCGATTGTTGTCGGGCTTGACGAACTTCCGGTTGTCGAAGGCGCTACGCAGCAAGTATGCACGTAATTGTAGAAAGACATTGTCTCCAGTTCTGAGTCTGTCCGGCGTATACACCACAGTTCCCTCGAACGTGCAGATTTTCTGATCCATCAGAGCCGACATCCATGTCGCAGAGTCGTTTTCCAACCGCCCTACTTCCTCGCCGCGGCTATTGGTAAACCGGACGATTATATCCACCTTCTTGAGACTCACCACTCGCTTGATGCCCTTGCCCTGTTTCAGTTGTGCCTTTTGTCGTTCAATGCCAACTTCATCCTCGTGCTTCAACAAGCCACTCCCACTCTTTGTAGCCCAGCCTGTCACCCCAAACGACCCGACATATCGCTTGGCAGGCATCTGCGTCAATATTGGTGCAATCGGAGTGGACGAACCGGAATCGGGTGTAGAGGCATTGGAGTCTTCTGGGTCGTTTCGTCTGAGGGCGTCGGCGAGGGTTTGCTGCACCTGGGGCGCTCGAGGCTGGGGTACGACCGCGGGAGCGCGGGAGGGTGCGGAGTTCCAGGAGCCATCGAGGTACAGATTAATCGCTTATGGAGTCAATCGAAGTTTGCATCTGAGACGGCTGTTCATACCTCGCTGCACGTCGCCACCGCTCACATGCTTCAATTGCAGCAATGTCGCATGCGGCAGTTGTCCTACCACAGCCTGGAGCATATCCGTATCGAATCCAGCCAGATGTCCTCCATCTTCCACCTCATTGCTGCGAGATGCTACGGCTGGGGGCCTCGGCGCGCTGTCAATGGAAGGTTTGGAAGGCGATGGGATGGATGCAGGCGATGAAGGACAAATAGGCGGAACCTGGGCAGGGGGTGATTCTTCCTCGAAGAACCTGCGCTTCTTGGGCGGCCTCTCGTCGGGATGCGGTGACTCCATAGGCGGTGTTGTTGGAGTAAGCGGGGCGCGCTCTTTCGCTGGACGCGTCGAGAGCAAGACGCGCTTTCACGGTCGCGCCGGCCAATCGGAGCAGTCCGTAGCGTCATCACCGAACTTTTTGTCGCCACCACATCTTGCGTAGCATCGGCTGAACACTGGCTGGACACTGTTCCTTGCTCCCTTTGTCGTGCGAATTCGATGGCGCATTGTGCATAATCATACCGAACGCTCCTTCGCACTCTCTCCATGCGCCCGTCACAGCTCCCTGCAGCTTCCGTCCGGCGCATCCCCGTTGCAAGAGCGATCCAGCCAAGAAAATACAGCCACCAGGCGCAATGCTTTACCACCTCCGCGAGCCAGCCATCTGCTGAAGAAGTCGCCAAAGCGCGGGCATATTGTGCAACCCTTATCAGGTCTCTACCCAAGCCTACTGCAACGAATCCATCCTAACCTCCGTACAGGACCTACGATGCGCCCTCCCATGTCCTCCAGACCTTCGTTCCTTCCTCTGCCCGCGATGCCTACCTCGCCATCCGCGCCTTCAACGTTGACGTTGCCCGCGTCGCCGACACCACATCAACGCCGACCATCGGCATGATGCGCATGCAGTTCTGGCGCGATACCGTCGCCAAGTCCCTCGCTGGCACGCCTCCAAAAGAACCCGTGGCTATACTACTGGCGCAAGCAGCCGAGGACTTGCACCATCGCTCGGGTGGCAAGGCAAAGCTGAGCAAGAACTGGTTCCACAGGATCATAAACACACGGGAGCAGCACCTGGGAAACCCGCCATACCCCACAATCGCAAGCCTAGAGAGCTATGCGGAGAACACGTACTCGACTTTGCTATACCTGACCCTCTCTGCACTGCCCCAGACGTCAATCACCACGGATCACATCGCGAGCCACATTGGAAAGGCGATGGGCATCGCGGCCGTTCTGCGCGGCATACCCTTTATTGCGTTCCCGCCGCCGCAGCCGCTCGGCACAAGCGGCGGCATAACAGGCGCCCAAGGACCCGCTCAAGGTGCCGTCCTACTACCACTGGACGTCATGGCCGAAACCGGCGTGAAGGAGGAAGAAGTATTCAGGCAAGGCGCCGCTGCGCATGGGCTCCGCGACGCCGTCTTCGCCGTTGCCACGCGCGCGAACGACCATCTCATAACAGCTCGCGAGATGCTGGCCAAGCTGCGATCCGAAGGGCATGTTGGGCACGAGTTCGAGCACCAGGATGATACGGAGCGACAGTACTCGCCCCAGGACCAGAGCCCGGGCCAGGAGAAGCAGTTGGCCGAAGTCGAGCGAGCCTTTGGCGTCTTCATGCCCGCCATATCGACCCAGTCATGGCTTTCTCGTCTCCAGAAGTCGGACTTCGACCTCTTCGACGCCGAGCTGAGGAAGGTGGACTGGAAGCTGCCGTGGAAGGCATACTGGGCGTATAGTAGACGAAAGCTGTGATTATTTATGTAATGCAATGCAATGATACCCCTCGAATCTCTGTCTCCATTCTTTAATCGGCCCGCACTGTACTCCCCTGCCATCTTCGAAAGGAAAAAAACAGCCCGTAACCACCTTTCCTTATCCACGTAGGCTACATCAATAGGCCGCCAATCTGCTAACGTCAAATGGAGCAAGCCATCCTAGAAAACGCGATACATCGGCAGCTCGTCGCGCAATTCGTCAGGACACGCACCGAGTCCATGGCGCAGTGCCGGAATCGTTATCCCTGGCCGAAACGATTGTCAATAGGGCGAAAGCGCCCAATCTTGACATCACATCACCGCGCATTAATATTCTTTACCGAAGTATACGTATATTGGAACTTGAACTTGAATGTCACGTAACTAGACTCACACGCAAAACTCAGACTCAGCCCTGGGTATCATCGTACGAACGCGACGCCGGCATTACGCCCACTCATCCAAAACGCACCGGAAAGCGAACCACGCTCGCTCGCTGACATTCAGGAAATATAAAGCACAGGGAAAATCGAGAAAAGACAAGAAAAGTCTCGGCCACACCATCCTCACCCGGTGCAAGCATCTTCACCCCAGCGTCCCAGGGCAAAGACGCAACATTTCCGAATAAGGGGTCCCAAAGTCGGAAATGTGCAGCGAAAGCACTTACTGACAGCAGCTCGGCTTGGCGTCCCGCAGCTGAGATACCGTCTAGTGTGTGGTATGAGGCGAGGTAGAAGAATTGGGAGTAGAGTAGAAGAAGGGAAGGGGTCGAAAGGCGGAATCGAAAGCGGAGGAAAATCGTCCGGGACGCAGGTATAGACCTTACGGGGTTTGCAAAACGTGACTGGAAGTGCGAAGCAGAGGCCGCTTGCGTGTAGCGGCGGGTCGCGGACGAGCAGGAGGAAAGCTCTTGGTGTGCAGAGCGAGGCGCCGTGCGAGAAAAGCGCCTGTCAACAAGCGCTGAACAACACGATCTGCTCCCCAACAAGACCCCAGAAATCGGACTGACGGAGACCTATGGTTCTACAGGCCTCCTGGGCGGCAGACACGTGGTACCTCTTGCCTATTTCCACGCTGCTACAGATGACTGCATGGTTCCTTGCCGTCGCGAGAGCGAACCAACATCTCCCCTTGCGAAATCACTCCGCGATGCAAAGCTCTGTCAACTTTTGGTATACCTTTTCCTCGCCGACAACCTCGGCAAGAAGCGCTCCATACTTGTCCAGGACATAATTGCCGCCAGACCCGAGCACTTGCGTCTTGCGTTCTTCGCCGGTATAGCCCCACCTGTCTGGGGTGTCGCGCACGACAGCATGCTTGAACATCTCCAATGTAATAAACCTGAAGAATGCGTTTTGCTTGGGCCGGGATGCGCGCAAGACCTCGGCCTGCTGGCGGATGCACTCGCCTTTCAGCGCATGCCAAAACGCCGAAGTGTCTTCACCCGGGACCAAAGACGCGATGTGACCGAAGGCCCGCCTGGCTGATTCGAAGCCGGATCTAAAAGCGTAATTTCGGATTTCGGCTTGTCACTTCGCTTCGTGCTGGCGCAGCGTCTCCATCTCTTGTACGTGCAGCTCATAGAAGAACGTCTCAGCATCGTGATGGCCGCACCACTTGTCGATTTCGTCTGCGAATGCCCTTGCGGCATCTTCCGCACCGTTCTCAATGCTGTAAGCATAGGTAGCTCATTGTACCAGCTCCCTACAAACTGGGGCGAAGCGCTCGCGATGAAGTTGCTCGGCTTTCTTCTGAGCAAGCTGTTCACGATTCCGCGTGGTCTCTTGGTACCTTTGTTTTCGCTCTTCCTGAGCGCGAATCTCGTTTTCGAATCTCTGCAGCTCCCGGGGTGTGTCAGCGTACAGCGGAAAGAGAGACCGGCCGTATAAGAGCTTGGCCTGTTCCAAGCTATGCGTCCATGCGTATCCCATGAAGTGGCGCTTCAAGCGACCGCGGAGCACGCTGAAGGTGTATTTGGAGAGGCTGGCCGCTTTCCGGAGATCAGCATCAATGCACATGCGATACTTATTTCCGGTCTCGGTGTGGCCGAGGCTCTGAGCTTCCTTTTCCATCTTGGATAGGAATCTTCTGAAGTTGGGTCCAGCCTCGTCTTTGCGCCGGCGGAGGATCTTAGCTTCTAGTTTGGCACGGGCGGCTTCGGCTTCGGCTTCTTTCTCTAGACGGAGAGTCTCTGCCTCCGCAATGACCTGTCGATCAATTGCTTCGTCGTATGCAGCATCTTCGGATTCTCCAGCTGCTTTCGGAAATTTTTGGGGCTTTGGGTTGGCCCAGATCTGGTCTTCGTGCCAATTAGGTATAGTGGTATCAGGAGTCTTCTCGTTGGTCGGCTCGTGACGGGAGCAACGTTCCCGAGCATTGTGCATGTACCATTTGAGCCGACTCATAATGGGTATCGGTGTTTCCCTGACTTCGGTGAACTTCTTGTCGGCTGGGCCCTCAAAGGTAGGATTGTAGAAGCCCGCGATGCCGCCATCGCCTCGAACTCTCTCTTTCTCCCCATCGTTTTGGACTTTTCCCTTCTCGCTATCTTCTCGAACTTTCGCCTTCTCGCCAGACTGATCGGGGATAGGCCACTCGAGGTCGCAATTTTTCTTCTCGAAAATATCGGGATGGGAAAGAAGTTTTTCTGCATACACGCTTTCCCCGAGCCATTGAAAGCGACTGACGCGTTTGGGTTGAGAAGCATCAGTCGCCTCCTGACTATCTGTCGGTGGGAAAGGCGAACCATTGACCTCGTTGAGTCTATCATCGGCGGGCCATTCGAATGTGGTGTCGTAGAGTCCGGCGAACGCAAAGTATAGTATGGCATTCGCACAAAAGAGCAGCAATAGGGCGGGTAGGGCGGGTAGGGCGGATATGGCGCAGGCATACTTGCTGATAGTGAGGGTACAGGGATATTTTAGGCAGGCCAGGGAACAGGTTAAACCCATGATCCCTATAGTGGTGACACTTTGGAGTGTATCGGATAGAAGATCAAGCATATGCTTCCGTTTGTCGTTAAGGATGAGCTTATCGTCCAGGGCGATTGCAAAGCTGAAGTACGCAACGGTGTTCGCACAGAGAACAAGTATATAAAGAAGAAGAATGTTGGCATACTTGCTGGCAGTAACTTCCCGAAGGTACCACAGACGCCCGAGGGAGTAGAGGAAACTGATGAAAGTGACGCCCTGAAGCGTATTGAACAGCAAATCGAGCGCGCTGTTACGCTTTCTGTTCGCGTTAAGTTTGTGGTCAATGGTGAGTGAGATGGCACGGCGGGCGACGCCAATCGCAAGAACTGCCAGCACAAAGCCGAAGGTACCGATTATGGATTTCGGTATGGTGAGTTCTTTGAAATACCATAAGTACGCGACAAGAGACGGGGAAATGGGTATAGCGACGGCCTGAAGTGTATCGCACATCCAAAGGAGGCGTCGACTAAATTTGTCGCTGACGTCCACGGTGGCCGGTCGACTGAAGTTCTCATTGTAGAAAAGCGAGAAGGGCTTGATACCGGCAATAGCGAGGTAAACCAACACCAAAGAGACGATGTACTCATGGACACCGAACTCCAGGAGAGACGCTAGAGGACGAAGGGAAAGAACAACGGCAATTGCCACGAGCATGTTGAAGAATATCTCGCGCTCCCGCGGTGATCGAGAGGTCATGGTGAAAGTGTTGTTGCCGATGGATGAGTCGATGGATCCCGTTTTGGTCGGTAGACGCAGCGGCATCGTGTGTTCGGTGGGTCGAGGACAAAGTCGCGGTGAGTGTAGGTATATAGTTGCCGTTAGGAGCGGTAGAGGGCGTCGTGTTGGTTTGAGCTCTGATCACTGTCTGCGAGGGGAAGTCGCTCGCAAGTGTGAAAGCGCGGGGGTGTGCAGGGCGGTTGCGGAGTGGGAAGAAACTTTATAGAGAGCGCATACGTTCATACTTTTCACGGACCCCAACTGTACGTGTTCGACGTACCGGTGACGTCGGCGTGGCTGGATGGTTGATTCGGTGAATCACGCTGCGAAGTCGAGCTTCGGGCGGTACAGGCGCAAAACTTGGCCCTAAGTATACTATTGGCCACAGTTAAATATAATACGAAATTCCTTTCAGATTGTCTCACAAAGCATTAGCGCCATAGTGTGTCGTGGTTAGACACGATCCACCGAACTTGTACAGGATAGCCGCTAGGAAAATGATACAAGCGGTCATCTATGATATGCAGCGCTCTTAGTGAACAAGTCTCAAAGATTTTGTCTATGGACATACTATGATTCGTTGCTAGGAACTTTCCTGTGCACGGCACGAAGGAGGGGGCATAATCACGTAATAATTCCACATTCACTCCAGCCTTCACAGAGCGAAAAACGCCCAAAAACCTGATAATATGCAGTAATGCACCAACTGTGTAGTAGAAGAACCAATATCCAACCCCAAAGTAAGCTATATAAGCTAAAGATCGAACAGAGTACCGCGGCCGCTAAAGGTCAACATGGCCTTTCTTTAGTGGCAGTATATAGTCCCTATACTCGCAACTCTAAGGGTTAATAATTTTTCGAGGTTATACAAGCTATATGCGACCCTACCCCTTGGCTTAACTTAGCCAAATTAAGCGTTCTTCTTACGATCATGTTCAATAGGTTACGAATACAGAGTGGGATAAATGCGGGATGGATAATAATGTCACCAGTCCCTTCCACAAGGTAAGTACAGACAAATCTACCTACATCTTGCGAAAATCGTGGGGTTAGGTAATAGCACCACTTCTGAACACTGTTCTACTATCCATATAATCTTTCTATGGATCTATCTGGCCTAGACCCTACATGTCTCTGATAGCATCGTGGTAAAACCCTGCCAAACCAGTGTATGCATATAAACTAGACACAGCACTTTGCCGCTCTTCTCTAGCTCTTCCCTAAACCTCTTCGCTCTTCCATAACCTTTCCCTTCCACTTCTGAGGATTGCTACCTATGTATGGCTTTGGCGAACAAGCTGCGGTGGCTCTGCGGTGGCTATAGCGAAGAGGCTCCGACGGGTCTGGCGAAGAGGCTGTGGGGCTTTTGCAGTGGCTCTGGCGAAGTGGCTCAAGTATATAAATCAGTAAAGCGATGGCGACCAGCAAAGATTTCTTAAGGATTTTGGCTCTGGCGAAGAGCTACAATAAAGCTTAGATCCAGTAATAGGCTTACTGACACTAATATTTTGCAGATTCTTGTGCGTCGTCTGCGCGAGCCGTGCGGAAGAGACCGGCGAAGTATTGCCCATCCTGGGTCAACACACCGTTCTCAGACTCTTGACGTGGTGCTCTCGACAGACGGGGCGGCGACCGATGCAGAGGCCACAAAAGCGCCCAGCCACCCTACAATTTCGTCTTCGCCACCTGTTCGGCCCCCAGGACCTCCTCCCTCTCCCACACCCTCACATCCCTCGGTCCTTCCTTCTGAAACCTCGTCGTGACAACCCACTTGTTGATCGTCCCCTTTACACCTTTCCTGTCCAACTCTGGGCCTACATAATCCAGCCTCAACACCGCCGTGCCCTTCTCTAACTTGACTCGTCCGACGGTCCCTTGCTCTTCCTCGCCATACGCACCGCCCAGGACTAGGGGACTGATAATCGCCTTGCCGAACGCACCGTCGTCTTCACGGAGGAAGTCCAGTAGCCGGTCCCTCTCCTGTTGGAGGGATGCCAAAGGGGGAATGGGCGACGCAGCGGAAGTAACCGTCGGCGAAAGATAGTGCGAAAGGTGCCAGGTAAGAAAATACTGGGGCGGGAAGAGGATAATGCGATTCTGGTCCGCGAGGGAGAGCCATTTGTTGGGTGGGAGGAAGCGCGCGGCCGTGTGCTCGATGCCGCCGTCGTGCGTGGGGTGCGGGATTACAATGTCGGCTTCGGAGTCGGGGTCTGATGCTTCGAGTAGGCCTGCTACGGCGCGTTCATCCTTCGACACCGACTTCGTTGGCGTCGTAGACCCCAGTGGCAAGAAGTACAGATACATCTGCGTTGAGAAGCGCTTCTTTACGTTTGGCGGCGTGATCCACCGCGTGAAGGGAATCAGGGCGTCGACATCGGCTTCGCACCCCCATTGCTTCAAGAGGTCTGGGAAGAAGATCTTTCCAGCGTGCACGGCGCGACGACCTTCTTCGCGCTCGGCATCGGTGATGTCGGTGAAGAGTTTGCCGTTCTTCTTGGCGAGGAGGATGCCGCTTTCTTCAAAAGTCTCGCGGATGGCGGCGAGCCGGTAGGCGGGTAGATTTGGATCCGTGTCCGTTATACTGGGCGTTGGGCCGTCATGCTCTGGCGACAGTGCGCCGCCGGGAAACACGTGTGCTAATTACACCGCTATGTAAGATGAAAAAAACTTGATGATGGAGAGTGTCTGTGAGACGTACCGGAGGAGAACGTGCTCGCCGTCCTCACGCGATGCAAAAGCAATACCTGGTTTGTCGGCGAAATGAGTAGAACACTGCATACTTGTCAGAGGAACCCGACATTATATGTCCGTGCACCAAGCTAGATAAATACTTACGAAGAACTAGGTATCGGCACCGCAGGCGTATTCGGTGCCGTTTTTAAAGGGCTGTGGTCTACCGGCCTGGACATGCTTGTTTCCTGTGCGGATTTATACTCCTTCACTCGATCGAGCGTCCTCTTGATGAATTTTCTTTCTTCTATCTTTCTAGATGTAGTTACGTTGCGTCGGGGTGCATGTATTCGTAGCTCTCTACAAGCTCCTGGGCATGATTGCCAGTGTATATGTCGTAATGGAGCTCTCGTTGCAAACGCCAATGTAGTCACCAGCTGGGTCCAATGACGATGGACAGGGTCTAGTTCGAATGATGCAGAACGGCGAAGAAAATGCAGTCGAAGCGCGACCATGGCGAGTCATATGAGCGCGCACTTTGCGTCGCGGGCGCGCCATTATCGTCGGAAGTAGGTCTAGCGGGGGAAGGCTGGAAGCCGAGGTTGGTTGATGTATTCCCGAGACGCGACACCAGAGTCTTGAGTCATGCTCTCCCTCGTCACGCAGCCTGCATGCCCTCTCTAGGAGCCAAATCGTGTGTTAAGAGGTTTGAAAAAAAAATTCATTCATGGTATCATTGCTTTTATATCCTAAACACATAAGCCATCACTCGTCTGCATAAGCGCATAACCCACAAACACCCCTCAAAGATGCATGCTGTGCAATGAGCTATGAATAGAGCTTCTTATCGAAGCTGTGCAGACCGTGAACGTTGCCCTCAGCCTGCGCGCTGGCTGTCCTAAGTTCGAACCTTACGGTGCCGTTGATGACGCCCTCCTGGAGCTCCTTCAAGCTCTTCACACCAATGTCCTGGAGAGAGTGCTGCACACCTGCCATGAGATAGGGAACAAACTTGGTGATCGAGCCGCGGTCACGGACAGAGCCCGACACACCCTGTGCAACCAGAACACGGTCGCCCTCCGAAAAGTAGCGCGCGGTCCCAGCGTTTTGAGCCTTCGCATCCTTGCTGCCAACTCCGGCCTTTTTGTCTTCCATCGCGTCAATGCTACCCATACCACGGTAGGCCTTCACGAGCTGCCCGTCGTTGCTAACGTAGTATTGGCCGGGTGATTCAGTTGTACCAGCAAGCAAACCACCCATCATCACAGTCGTGGCCCCTAGAGCAAGGCCCTTGACGATGTGGCCGACGTTCTGGATACCGCCATCGGCGATGCAGGGAACGCCAAAGCGTCTGGCAAATTGGGCGACATTGTAGACCGAGGTAGCTTGGGGACGTCCCACGGCCATAACCTCCTGGGTAATGCAAGCGCTTCCGCTACCCATGCCGATGCGGAGACCGTCCGCTCCGGCGGCAATCAAGGCGGCAGCCTGTTCACGGGTGACGACATTTCCAGCAATCACATCGAGAGTGGGGTATTTCTCCTTGATATACTTGACCATTTCAATCATGTACATCGAGTTACCTTGACTGCTGTCGAGCACGACGATATCAAGACCCGCATCTACGAGCTTCTGGAGACGGTTCTTGTCGTCTGGTCGGGTACCGATGGCTGCGGCAGCGATGAGCTGCTTCGAGTGGGGAAGCTTTGAAGCTAGAGGGTAGTGGAGGTTCTTCATCAAGTCGGAGCGCGAGAGCAGCGCAATGAGGTTGAATTCCTCGTCTACAATGGGGAGCTTGCCCTTCTTGGACTTGCTGAGAATGTCATTCGCCTGGCGCAGGTCGATGCCCAGGTTAGCGGTTACGAGGTCAGTGGACATGACAGCGGACACCGGGTCATCCAAGTTGTCGTGGAACTGCACGTCACGGGGCGTGATGATACCGACGAGCTTTGACCGGAGCTTTCCGTTCTCTGTGGTCTTTGTCAGCGCCTGATCGTGCTATGCGGCATTGGCAAAAGTGTCTGTATTAGGTGTTCAGGTAAATAAGTTTCCACAGTTGGCGGAACCGTTGCGGATGAACGAAAGTTAAAATAAAAAAAGTGAATCATCATATACAGGGGAGAGCGGGCGCGGAAGATACTCACCGGTAACTGGGAAGCCGCCGAAACCCCACGACTCCTTCAGCGCCTTTGCCTCGCGCACCGTGGTGTTGGGCGAGATGACGACTGGGTCGAGGATGAAGCCGTTCTCAAATCGCTTGACCTTGCGCACCATCTCGGCCTGGTCCTCCTGAGAGCAGTTGTGGTGTATTATGCCCAAGCCACCCAGCAGCGCAATGTGAATCGCCATGTTATGTTCCGTCACGGTATCCATGGGCGAGGAGACGAAGGGCGTCTTGAGGGAGATGCGCTTGGTGATGTGGGTATCGAGGGTGACATCGGAGGCAGGGAAGCCTTGGGCGCATCATCAGCATGAAGCGTGCTGGGAAACGGTAACACTGGACATACCAATGTAGCCAGGGAGCATGAGGAAGTCGTTGTAGGTAAGGCCGCCATGCCGTTTGGAGTCGATGAGAGTCTGGACGTCGATTCCATCGCGCTCGGGGTACTCGTTCTTGAGCACCTCGAGGGCCTTGGAGAAGTGCAACGCGTCGGCAGCGCTGTTGGGCATGGCGTCACCGTTCGTGAGGGGCATAAGGGAGAACACACTGCAGAGAGTCTTGTCGGGAACAAAGAAGAACAGGAAGGGGAAGACTGAAGGAGACAGACCGTAGCTCGTGTAGATGCTATGGCCGGGCAAAAGCAAGGGCTTTTCCCAAGAGAAGAAAGAAAAGAGAAGAAGCGGGCCGTGTCGGCACTTTTTTTCTGTGGGAGGAGCGGGGCCATCACGTGCCGCTTATCTTACCTATGTAGCGTGTCGCCGAACGAACCAGCTCCGGAGGCGCTACATACCAGCCGGGGCATCGTGCATTGTCGAGTCGCATGCGTGGGAGTGTGCAGCTTCGATGCAGGTAAACGCAGGCTTGGGGGCTACGCGTGCCATGATGGGGTGCAAGTACCGCGGATGCTTGGGATGGTCGCGAAGCAGGGCATGGGAACAAACAACAAAAAGAGGGAAGATCTTGCTCAGACAGAAGAGGCGAGCGGCCGGATCGCGTCTTCAGTGGCCTGTTTCGCGCCGCCTGACGCGTGACGAAGGGCGAGTGGGGAGAGTTTTCGTCGCCGGTAGAGCTGGCGAGGCGTTGCTACGGGCAACAGCGCCGGCGCCCAGCGCGGTAAACAAGCACGGTACAGCCCAATTCCAGCCTCCACGCCAAAGCGCCCTCTAAGCTGCCGTTTCTCGCATTCCTCATTACCTTCTTTGGCCGTGCAGAGCGTGCGCTGCTGGCCTGGTCTGCCGACCTTTTAGACGCATCATTTGCGCAGTGCAGACATTGTTGTGCGGGCCGGTGCCTTCATCCGCGTGTGATAGCACGGCCGCGAGAACGGCCTCCAAACCACCGACGCATTCGACTCCCAGCGCTGTGCGACGCCGCCATATTCTTGACATCTGCTCTTGACATATGCGCTCGCCATGAGCTACTCGTACTCGCCGCGCACCCGCCTCGGCCACCAGGCCGCTTCGCCGTCGCCGCTGCGCCAGACGTCCACAGCCTCCAATGGCTCCTCAGCATACTCGGGCGACTCGAACCGGTACCCGCCCAGCCGATCGAGCACCCTCTCCAGCAATGGGTCCGCCACATTTCAGCCGGTGACGCTGGGGCATCGCCGCGGCAAGAGCGAGGGAATGGCACTCGGTCGGTCGCAGACCGACTACTTTACCGCTGGGGAGGAGAAGGAGACCAACCCAGGGGATACCTATGCCAGCATGCGCAAGGCTCTACGACCGCTGCAACAGGTACCACAGCCTTTACCAAGCCCACCGAGCCCGCAGAGTCCGCAGAGCTCGCCGATACCAGAAAAGCCGGTTCGCACGACAAACAGTCCAACCCGCATCCACACACGAGCACAAAGCGTCGACCCGGCCCGCTTCAACTCGTTCGACGGCTCTATATCTCCTCCCGCCAAACCACGTCCATTGTCCATGGCCATCTCGCGCGCAGACTCGATACGAGCGCCCACCCGCGACCATTCCGCCCGCCCACTGAACGCCGCCCACCTCGACCGGCCGGAATTGCAACGATTTCAAAAGTCGTCGACCGGCCACCTTCGAACCTTGTCCAAGTTCGTCGAAGCAGCGTCGGAAGATGATTTTGCTATCAAATCGCCTGAGCAGGAAGTGGCGGGCTTGCATGGGCGAAGGCGGTTGCAGCGAACCGATTCTGCGCGTGGGAAGAAGTCGACATCGAGCTGGGCGAGTCGCAACTGGATGGACCAGCAACGGCAGTTCTTGCAAGCATACGAATATCTCTGCCATATTGGAGAGGCCAAGGAGTGGATTGAAGACATCATCCGCAAGGATATCCCGCCCATTGTGGAGCTCGAAGAGGCGTTGAGAGACGGGGTGACCTTGGCTGAGGTCGTCCAATCTATACAAGGACGAGCGCTACGTATCTTTCGCAACCCGAAGCTTCAGTGGAGACATTCGAACAATTACGCCCACTTCTTCAAATTCCTAGCAGACGTGGAACTACCAGACCTGTTTCGATTCGAACTCGTCGACCTGTACGAGAAGAAGAATATTCCAAAGGTCATCTACTGCATCCATGCGCTGTCGTGGCTGCTGTTCAGGAAAGGCATGGTTGATTTTCGCATTGGTAATTTGGTGGGCAAGCTCCAATTCGAGGATCACGAGCTGGAAGCCATGCAGAAGGGGCTGGATCAAGCCGGGGTTAGCATGCCCAACTTCTCTGGCATGTCAGCAAAATTCGAAGTCGAGCCGGAACCGGAACCGGAACCGGTGGAGTCAGAGGAAGACCGCATCGACCGTGAGCTCTCAGAAAATGAAGCCATTATATTGGATCTACAAGCCCAGATTAGGGGTGCACTGTTGCGTATTCGGCTTGGCAACATGATGCAGCATTTCTGGGACCACGAGGAGCTAATTGTTGACCTTCAGTCGCGCATCCGAGGAGACTGGGCGCGACAAGTTGCTTATTACCGCATGGACATGCGCCGTTTTGCGGTCAACCTACAAAGTGCCGTGCGTGGGTTCCTCATCCGATCACGGTTACGAGGTGAAGAGGAATATTGGCGGGATAAGGAACCGCAAGTTCTCAAACTTCAAAACCTGTTCCGCGGGCGCAAGGCTAGGGTGGAAGTTCAATACACCAAGTCGAAGATACAAAGGCATGAGCACGGTATTCGGGAGTTCCAGGCTGCTATTCGTGGCGCACTGCAGCGATTACGAGTTTGCGACCGATACGAGCAGACTCGCAATGCAGAACCAGCTGTTCTACACATCCAGGCGATGATTCGCGGCGCCTTGCTTCGGCACCAAGTCGATCGCGACTATGCAGAGCTCAAGAAGAACGAGGGCCAGCTCACTCAGATCCAAGCTGTTTCACGAGCTAGTTTAATCCGGCAAGCTATGCGCGCAGACCAGGACCACCTTCGCCAACAGGAGTCAATCATTACACTCCTACAAGCGGCCGCCAGGGGCGCGCTTGCAAGAAAGCAGAATGCGGACTTGCAGGAGAGATTGGTAAGCACCGATGTCAATTGGTCTGGTTTCCAAGCGAAAGCTCGAGGCAACTTCTTGAGAAGCTCTCTCGCGCAACTGCAAGAGGCCCTTGAAGCCGAATCGCCTCAAGTCATTGACCTACAAGCTGTTGCTAGGGGAGGTCAGCTCCGTTTGGAGATGGCGAACACTCTCGCCCAGCTCAATGATGAAGAGCCCGTTATTACTTCTCTTCAGTCTTATATGCGCGGTTTTCTGTCACGACAGAGGCACTTCTCTGATCTGAAAGCTTTACAGGCTCAAACCCCAACCATACTCGACCTTCAGTCAGCATGTCGGGGTTTCATTCAGCGACAGCGCACTTACGAGCTCTTATGTGAACTCAACCATTATGAGGCTGAAATTATTCAATTGCAAGCTTTTGCTCGCGCTATGAACCTGCGGATGCACATTGGTAACGTCCTTGCTGAAGTTGAAGAGCATGAGGACGCCATCGTCGAACTTCAAGCGCTGGCACGCGGCATGGTAATACGACAGAAGTTCGCGGAAAAGAAGAAGTTCTACAACGAGAACATGGAGAAGGTCATCAAGATCCAAAGCTTCGTACGTGGACGTCAACAGGGCGAAGCCTACAAGAGCTTGACCAGCGGCAAGAACCCTCCCGTCTCAACCGTGAAGAACTTCGTACATCTCTTAAACGATAGTGACATCGACTTTGATGAAGAGATTGGTATGTAGAGCCTTTGAAATTAATGGAAGTTGCTGACTTTGTGACAGAATTTGAGCGTCTTCGGAAAACGGTTGTACAGCATGTGCGACAGAACGAGCTTGCCGAACAGTACATCGACCAGCTTGACATCAAGATTGCTCTGCTTGTGAAGAACAAAATCACCCTCGATGAAGTTGTGAAGCATCAGAAGCATTTTGGTGGTCACGTCGGAGCGCTACTCAGCAGCAAAGACATCTCTTCCAAGGATCCGTTCGACCTGAAGGCCCTCAACAAGAATTCTCGTAGAAAGCTCGAACACTACCAGGAATTGTTCTTCGTCCTTCAAACGCAGCCCCAGTACATGGCGCGACTCTTCAAGCGTCTTCGCGAACAAGGGCTTGCAGACAAGGATACGAAGCGCATCGAGCAACTCACCATGAGTTTGTTTGGTCTGGCCCAAAAGCGAAGAGAAGAATACTACCTCTTGAAGTTGATGTCTCGGTCGTTGAAAGAAGAAATCGATGGATGCGCCACCCTGCATGAATTTGTGCGCAGCAACTTCTTCTGGACAAAGCTCTTCAATAGCTACGTTCGCTCACCGCGGGATCGCAAGTTTCTAAAAGAACTGTTTGGTCAGTTGATCAAGGAAAATATCATTGACAATGAACATCTTGACCTTGAAAGCGACCCTATGCAAATTTACCGTTCATCTATCAACAACGAAGAGCTCTCAACAGGTCAGCGGAGTCGTCGCGATCCGAACGTATCCAGAGACCAAGCGATCAAGGACCCGGAAACTAGAGAGACCTTCATCCACCATCTCCAAGATCTGCGCGACATAGCCGATCAATTTTTCTCCATCATTGAGGAGGTTCTGCACAGGATGCCTTTCGGCGTTCGGTACCTCGCCCAGCAGATGTTTGAGCAGCTCCGCCAGAAGTTTCCTTACGAAGCAGAAGAACAGTTACTGCAAATTGCGGGCCACTGGGTATGGAAGTCGTACATGCAGCCAGCACTACTACAGCCGCAACACTGGGGTGTCGTCGACCGAGGTATGTCCCCGCTGATGAACCGAAACCTCGGTGAAGTCTCGAAGGTCCTGGGACAGGTGGCAGCTGGACGCCTCTTTGGTGGCGAGAATGTATACCTGCAGCCCCTCAACAGCTACATCACAGAAGCCATTGATCGGTTGCAGGATATCTGGTCAAATTGTGAGTTTTCCATATTTATCACATGTAACATCGTCTGACAAGAAACCAGTGATCAATGTCCGCGATGCGGAAGCCCACTTCGAGATTGACGAGTTCAACGACCTCTTTGCTCGCGTAAAGCCAACGCTTTACATCAAGCTCGCTGACATCTTCGCCATCCATAATCTCGTCGTCGACGATCTACCCACCCTTTGCCCGAGCCAAGATGATCCTCTCCGCGAAGTCATTCGTGAACTAGGTAGCGCAAAGAACAACGAGAACGAGCTTTTGCACGTCAGCTCGACCGAAATCACTTTGACGCTGAACCCCAAGTTCCACGAACAAGAAGGTAAGTCAACTTCACTGGCATGGCGGTCCTGTTGCTAACTCTCTTAGATCCCGAAGCCGACATCAAAGCGCTATTCATGGAGACCAAGCGCTACATCTTGTACATCATCCGCATACAGACCGGTGCCAACCTTACCGAGATAATGTGCAAACCCGTCACTCCCGACGACGAAGACCGATGGGATGCCCTCGTACGGGAGGAAATCGCTGCTCAGATGAAAGACCGCAACCGCAAGCTCCGTTCTTCCGCCGCGTCTACCTACACCACCGACATGGGATCCACTTCCGTCCTAGATCTTGACTATCCCTCCCTTAAGCGCTGCGCGCTGGAAAATATCCTTCAGCTGCAACGCGCTGGCCGCATCTCCCCTCACAACCACTACCAGGACCTGCTTAACGCCATTGCGGTCGACATCCGCACCAAGCACCGCCGGCGCATCCAGCGCGCGAAGGAACTAGAAGGGGTGCGCGCGACGCTCTCCGCTCTCGACGACAAAGCACATTTCCTCGACTCCCAGCTTAAATCGTACAACGACTACATCGAGCAGGCCATGGTGACGCTGCAGAACAAGCGCGGCAAGAAGAAATTCCTCCTCCCCTTCACCCGCCAATATAACCACATGCGCGAGCTGCAGCGCTCAGGCCGCGAGTACCGCTTTGGCTCGTTCAAATACTCGGCTCGCAACCTCGCAGACAAGGGCATCCTCGTGAGCTGGAACGGGTTTCCCGAGCGCAGCTGGGACCGCCTCGACATCACCATCTCGTCCAACTCAATTGGCATTTTCGAGATCCAGGGCAGCCAGGGCAGCATGATGATCCCGGGGGCCTTCGCCGAAGTGCCGCTCGATGGGCTGCTGCAGGCGCAGTTTGACAACCATCAGTTCATGAACCTGTTCCACGGCGAGAATGCCGTGCACGGGAGGAAGAGCAGCGCTGGGACGGGGAGCGATGGTGTGGCGCGGGTCAATGTTAATCTGTTTTTGCATTTGATTTTCAAGAAGTTTTACCGCGATGAGTAGGTGAGGAAGGACCGCCGGGAATCTATCTCTTGGGACGGGCAGGGCCGGTGTGCGATGGGCGGCTTGGCGCGGAATATCTTTTCTTCTTGGTGTTGTTGTTTGCTTTCTTGCATAGCTGGGCAGTGCTGGTGTTGCGGCATGGGGTGGTTTGGTTTGGTTCACGCCACGGATCTCACACGATTGATATGGCATTCTTGATGACTTCTTTTCGGATGCTAGCTTGTGCATTGCTAGGGTATAGAGTAGTATACGATGTAATGGAGTACGAATCACAATCGCGTGTACGGGTGCCTGGAGTTTGTGTGTGCGCGTCCGTGGTGTTAAATATGATTGGGGATGCTGGAGTCTTGGTGGAGAGTGCAATCGGTTGCGGGTTGGTCTCACGATCATGTAATGTCACTGGTCCTATCATTTTATTGTTCATCGAGCAAAGTGTGATCTTTTCTTTTAATCCAAGACGTCTTTGTGCTTTTCTATATGGTTGCTTGTAGAGGGAGAGCTGTCGGCTCCCTCCGAAACCGGGTGGAAACAACGAGACGGTAGTGAACCAATCAGGTGTACGTATGATGACTAACCCACTTGGGTCTGTCGATCTGGCGCGCCTTCCCCGACGTTGGTCTGGCGTCGCCAGCGCACCTTCATCGGCCGCGATTCGCCCAGCCATCCCGCATCATCGCTAGTATCGCATTGAAACGGAATTGAAACGGCATCACCCCATTGAGCTTCAGCTTTGTTGATCCTCGAGCCCTTACTCTTTTGTTTCCTCGTGCTACTTCCCCATCATGCAGTCGTTAAACAATGATATTCTCCATGTTGTTGTAGACCAGGTAGGTTGAAAATTCGTGTACTTCGTCCGCAGAATTAATCTCTAGGTCAGATTTCCCTACCATCCGATCTCAAGGCATTATGTCTAACAGACAAACGGCTCTCAGCTATTGCAACCCCTCGACTTTACAAGAAGATAATCATCAATGCTGCCGACAAGACACAGGTGGAGACCTTCCAAAGGGCCATGTCGGCCGGAGGTGGCACCAACTTGGAGCACAGCCGTAGCCTGACTATCCGAGACAACATTGTACCAGGTGAAGTGGTGTATCCTGAGAAGGAAGGGTTCGATTTCGACCCGCCCTACAGCCGACGTCATACCAGACGGGCCATGCCGACTAGAAAGCGTCTGTTCATACATACGGGTGCGGAATCTGCGAAGGGTCAGCAGCTTGGACTCGGACAAGCAATGTATTCTGTGGTCAATCTTTTCCCGAAGAACTGTTTGACAACTTTCCGGTGAGTTCTGCACAAGCGTTCTATCTAGTTGTTGAACAGGCATATGAAGCGGAGAACCTGACCACCTGCTTTTTCAATTTCCATTACATTTTTTTCTACTGGTTTCACTAGATGCATGTCTGCTTATAGATAACGAAGTAATACTCGGCGCGTTTCGCTGCATATCAAAAGTGGCATGAAGCATTCCTTGCATACTGATGATTCGCAGTTACTTCTCAAATCACTTTCCGCCCGCAGCCGCCATGAGGCTTCTTTTCGATAACCAAAAGCAGTCATTGAGACACTTGCACGTCCCTGTTGGCGATCCAGAAACTGTGGAGCCTTTTGACAATTTGCGGACGCTGGATGTTGTGCAGCCTCCTATATGTTTGACTGACGGGGACGAGGAGTGGCGAAGAAGCCAACCCGCACGAATGCATCGCCTTTACGAATCCGCATTCAATAACCCGAGGCTCGAGCGCCTTTGTCTCGCCGTCCTTGGTGACGTCTTATCATTCAACCTCTTCTACACTACTTGCCTGCGGACTGCTTTGACGAGCGAAGACTACGACGAACTACGTTCCACGTTTGAGGAGCACCCTCCTGATGAACGACTTCTCCGCATTGGAGGGCAGGGCCCTAACCAGAATGCTTTGCGGGCTCATTCAATTAGGGAGTTGACACTGCATCGATTCGGCATTCATATGCTTACGCATGCACTCACGCAGAGCATCGACTTCAGCGCGCTCACACATCTAACATTGTGGGACTGTTGGGGGTGGTTAACCTTCCTTGACTTTGTTAGTGGTACCCATATGACTGCTCCGAATCGATTGAAGCATTTTGCTCTTTCCTGGAGCGTTGAACGTCATCCGGATGGAGATGTGGACATGGAGGCAGATTACAAGATGAACAAGTCTATTGCATCCTTCCTAGGTTGTTGCCCCATGCTGGAGAGTCTATGCCTTGAGTGGGACAATTTTGAGTTCATGGAGTCACTCCGAGATGCGATAATCGCGATTGGCCCCACACTGCGGCTCCTATCCCTCCACAAGTTAGAAATAGAGGGGTACGTCGAGGAGCAGTCATCTACTCTGGAAGCTGAAGACTTTGCGCTCATATGTGCTGCATGTCCGAACATCGAGCAACTTGGGTATCAGTTGAGCGGCGCCGACGACTGCTATCTTACGTGTTTCGACGACGGACCCCACCCCCTGGTACCGTGCCCTGACTTCGTTCATGGCTTCTGCTAACCTTATCCAGGCGTCTCTATCTCAGCTGCACAACTTGAAGACCCTTCACCTTCGACAAACCTTCCACGAGCCCATCCCCTCCATAGATGACCTATTTACCCCAAGACAGCAAGAGAAAACTTTCAGACTTCAATTCTTAGCAAACCACATTGTTGGGATGCTTGGATCTTCGCTCAAGGCCTTAATCATCGGACGCGCAGTCCTTACAGAGTCAGGTCTTCATGACGAGGAGTATTATACGCCGCAGCACTGCTATGTAACTGGCCAACAAATCGGTGAGTTATCAGCTACCCCATGTCGTACTGAGATGCGCTGACTTGTGCTCAGACCACATCGGTCGCAAGAGTAGAATCGCGATTCCAATACCGTCCTACAAGCTACGGAAAGAATGCGACGACATCGAGATTATGGATTGGTATGTCGGGGGATGGAGTGGGGAGGATGTGTGGATGGCTCGTCTACCAGGTCGATGGCACGACGATTAACTACTGTGCAGGGCATACAGGGGGTGACTGTACCTAGGTATTAGTTAGCTTATCCCGATCGTGCATGTGTGCCGTCAAGAATCGACGTAAGAATATCTTTTATAACCTACGTACTCCGCTAAGGCTCCTAGCAACCTACTTTACTAATAGGGTACTAGAAAACGTAAACTACTTTAATAAATCTTTATAAGCTACTAGTCTTCTTAATTTTTTACTTTTTATAAGCTTATAATACTAACGCTTATTTTAATTTTAATTAAAAATATTTTTATACTAAACTAATACGCTATTAAAAATATTAATAAAATATAAATAATACTATAATAATATTAATAAAACTAATATTTTTTAAAAAAATAATAATATAAAACTTATAAAAATAAACCTTTATATTATAATACTATAACGCTACTAATACCGCTAAATTATATAGTATATAAAAATTACTTTTATATTTTAATTATTACTACTATTAAATAAGCCTATTACTATATTAGTAAAGATAATAATAATAAAAATATTTATAAAATTATATAAGTTATACAGGCCCTCTTTTAAAATTAAAATAAGTTAAATAAAATAGTTAATAATAATACCTAGTAGATAATTTTTAAAGATAAGAAAGTATTTAAAATATACTATTCTTAAAGAACTAATTAATTAATTTATTATTCTTACGTCACTAGTTATTAGTATTAGTCTAACTAGATAGGTTTCTAAACATTATTCTCCTAGTCTATAGCACAGTTCGTCCTTTGATTCGCGTGACTGCTTCTGCCAAGGTTGGGTCCGGTCCGGTCCCGGCGATCCCACGGTAGAGCTCCTTGGCACGCGTGAGCTCACGCTAAACGCATGAAGCCAAATAGGGTCAAAGCACTGTACAATTCGAACATAGACTCGTCACTTTATAGAAAGGTTCCAAATGCGCGGTGATGGTGAACGTTCTTTAGCAGACTAGGCGGGAACTAGCTTATCGGATCTCTTACTGGAGCTCGGTAATCTAACTGTGAGTTCTACCTGGTTCCTACTTACATGCCTTTAAGTCTTGAATCTGTCCAAGTAGGGCGTTCAGTCATGTCATAGGTCGACAACGCTCAACGCGTTCGCTGACAGTGTTCTTGGAGGCCTCATTTCTTTTCTTTTCTTTCTTTCTTTTTTTTGTTTTTGCGACTTTCATGCTTCCAGACCATGCTTCCAGACAAGCACGTATCATAACGCAACGATTACACGACAAGTGGGGGCATCATGCGCCGCATTTGTGGCCTAACTCTGATTACCGTAATTTCTTTCTGTGTGTGGATTAGAATGCAAGGGTCGTACTGCACCCCACGTAACATTCCTAATCTGATCTGCTGCGGGGTAAAAAGTAACAGCTCCAGTGTCCCCAACCCGACCAAAACGCAACGACGCGACCACGGCCCAATCGTGTCAGGTTTCAGATTTTAGTACGGGCATCGACGCATCGCACTATCCTAAATTTAGAATTGGCTTCGTTGACTGCTGTACCCCTCAAAATTCGGTCTTTCCTCGACAGTCCTTCTTCCTATTACATCAACACGTCGCCAATAGCCTTTTCCACTTCTTATTCTTAATTTAGGTCAGTGGTAGGGATAAGCTGCAGGGGTACACCATTCAACATGACTGCGGTTCCCTCCCCGGCAACGTTGGTGTACCCGCGCGATATCAAATACGTCGTTGTTGAGCATGTAAGTCCCACGCGTATGAGTACTCGAATGCCACCACGGCACTTGAAAAAGCGGCTATGTTGATAACTCTGACAGATCAGCCTTCATTCCGATCTTCATGCTCTATGCCTGACGAGCAGGGAATTCCGGGCCATAGCCACTCCACGGCTCTACGAGAACATAACGGTCAACGTAGCTGATCCGGATGAGTTCAAAACTTTTACTCAGGCTATGTCCCATGGGGGCGGATTGCACCTCCAACACACACGCAGTTTGACTGTTATGGACAACCGTCGCCCACGCGAGCCGGCGTATCCGCGGGCGTATGGCCTTGACTTCAATACTCCTTATCGCGATTCCAACTCACGAAATCGCGAGAAGCCTCTAATTTCAACAAAAGGCCCGCGCGATGACCAACAGCTTGCGATGAACATATATCTGTTGATTAGCTTGTTCCCAAGAAACCAGCTTAAAACCTTCCGGTAAGCTCCCGACCTCACCATTTCAGAAGCTTGGGTACAATTGGACGTTGTATGATCTTTCCTGTGGAGACACACTGCACCAACTTCCGACCCTACCCTGGACTTAATTTGGCGCTCTTGCTGTCGTCACACCCATCAGGCTCATGAGACATATATGTGTCGCTCTCCAGCGGACAGGGAGCCTGACTTTGGAGGCTTTGAACGCTTTTTATTAGTTTTATTTGATGTACTGACCTTTCTTAGGTACCTATCTATCTACTCTCTACCTCTGAACATTTTGAGGGCTCTCTACGACGCCCAATTCGGCTCTCTGGAAAGTCTACACACGCCTGCATGTTACGCAGAGGGACTAGAACATTTCAATAAGCTACGCACATTGGACATCCTCATACCGAGGTGGAACGACGAACTTGCACGCGAAGATTACTTTGAGAGGCTCCTTAGCTCCACATTCAGGAATCCGCGCATTGAGCGACTTTGCATTGCGGACGTTTGCAAAAATGGCACAGGTTTATCCACATCTGAGCTGAAAACTGCCCTGGAGGCCGAATCTCGTGGTCCACCACAGCTTCCTGCGTTAAAGGAACTGACGTTGCACGGTTTCGAACTAGGCAGTGATGCTGAAGAGATGGATCTTGATTGGGAACAAACGCTTGCATGTCGACTACCACAATGCATAAACATTAGTTTGCTCACCCGACTTACACTTTGGAACTGCACGGACTGGCATAAGTTGCTTGAGGGGATTCGTGGAGACGACGACCAGCAACCTCTGGTCAATCTAAAGCATTTTGCTCTAGCATGGGGAGCTCGCGAAGAGTTTCAAGACGGATTCCAACCCATGGATGACCCCGAAGATCAGAGTTACGAAACCCTTGCGAGATTTCTCAATGTCTGCACAAATCTCGAGAGTCTGTGTTTGCAGTGGGACAACGCCACATCTCCCGAAACGGTCGCAAACGTGCTTATCAGTGCGACCAAAACAATTGGCGCCAACTTGCATATGTTATCCCTTCACGACACGGGTAACGAAAACTGTGTTGATGAGGAGTTGTCTACAATGGACGCCCACCATTTCGACCTTATCTGCAGGAACTTCCCAAACCTTCAGCAGCTGGGATACCAACTAAGTGGTGTGGACCATCTCAGACTGACACATTATGAAGACGATGAACCGCATCCGCTGGTAAGTATACAACACACAGGCATCTTTGCACATATCCTGATACTCAGTAGGAATCCCTATCGCTCCTTCGGGATCTGCGAACTCTTCATCTCCGTCATACTTTCCACGCAATCCCGACATATCCATATGGAACCAGACAACCCAAATACGAACGCCCGCCCGCAGACAGCCAACACGTAACCTTACTTCTCCAGCACCTCGCCAGCCACATCTTCAACAAGCTGGCTCAGCATCCTTGTGGCACCCGCCTGGAAGCCCTAGTCCTTGGCCAAGAACGACTCCCCAGGGGCGCACCACTGGACCCCCCTTTGATGCCCGGAGAAGAGCAGGCTTTATCCGCAGGGTATTTTGACGAGTGGGTCCCTCAGCACTGCTATGTAAAGGGCGAGATCGGTACGTTTTCGATACATCAACTTCACCCCTCGCACATATACTTATCTAACGTGCACTTCAGCCAATATTGGTGGCAAGGGTGCCGGTGCTGTCCCGATATCCTCGCATAAACTGCGGCACTACAGCGACTATACCGAGGTCATGGATTGGTACTCACGCTGGGCAGCGGACGACCTCTGGATGTGGCGCCTACCAGGGCGATTCCATGATTGACGTGCTTAGCTAGTGCTTTCCTAGGGCTTATTTCCTGGCTTCCGAATTCGCTCATGTTCGTCCCACGGTCGTTGAAAAGGCGCCAGGTTCGCTTTCGTTCAAACCCATGGTAATTGAGAAGCCCCTATCATTCTTTTGCGGCCTGATATACCCCAGTTATTGAACAAATTGCCCGTCATTACGAACCTTGTGTTACAAAATTTTTCACTCGGCGTTATTCTAATATAAAATATCTTTTCTGTGCCGTGTGCGCATTTGAAAGGCCGCGTATCCATGACTCCTTTCGCTACAAGCATTCAATCACCATACTTTTGCGAAAGACGGCGTTGAATGGATCGCCCTGCGCGATTACTTCAAACTTGTCTGCAGGAACTTCCCAAACCTTCAGCAGCTGGGATACCAACTAATCCCAGTTGAGTCTCGTTCTCTAGGCGGTGATGACACGTGCACGGGGCAACCGTGCCAGTGAAAGTTGATTAGTTTGAGGAGAGGGTCTTGAGGTTGTAATATCTTGCTTCTGGTACTGGCAGCCGAATGGGTGGGACTGTTATTGTTGGGTGCTCGAATATTGTTCATAATTCGCACATCCTTTTAATATATATATATATATATGTATATTTTCTTTTTCGACACATTGAGTATGAAGGCATGCACATACTCCTCCTTTTTTGAAAACCCTTCTGGTCGCCCTGAGCCACCACGGCCACACTACTTTGTTCCATTAATATACAATATATATATATATATATATATATTATATTTTAAGACTTTTTATTCCTACATATAAGTGTAAAAGGCTTATTTATTCTTTTATATTTTATTTTTATTATATTTTACCCCGTCTACTAATATTGTACACTAATAATATTATTATAAACTTAATATATAATTTTTTTTTATATAATAAAGTTGCTATTAGTAACTACCTAATTAGGAAGGAAAATACTATATATATTATATAATCTAATAACCGGCTCTTAAAGATACTATACTAAGCCTAATTAGGAAAGGTGCTGCGTTAAAACAGGCACGTAATAACTATTTAATAGTACTTAATAATTTTATAGCCTAGTATAATTTATTACCCTATATAGTAACTTATACTTACGTATTTACTATTATAACTAATACTAAGTAGGTATTTGTAAAAAAAGAGAAAAAAAATAGCGTATTTATAGTATAAATTATGCTATCTAAAGTATTATTTTACTAACTATAGTATAATACTCCTATAATTATATATTTAAGAGGCGTACTTCTAACACCGTAAAATAGACTTAAAAGTATATATATAGGCCCGCGCTAGGCGCCGTAAAGTATATAATATTTATAAAGTATAATATAGGCTTACGCTAAATATTATAAAAGATATTATAAAAAATACTATAAAAAGTACTATAAAGTATATAATATCTATAAAGTAAATTAATATTATAACTAAACTATCGCAACTCGTACTAAACGTAGTAATTACTAATAATATCTAATACTATATATAGTACTATAGTACCGTAGACGTATAATTAATAAATAAAAATAACTACTACGTAATAAATAAGGTCTTTAAAAGCCTAGAGCTATAAATAAAGTAACTATTATATTATAATCCGCTTATATTATAGGAGGAGAAACTAATTAGTTTACTATTTATAAATATATACTAGTTACTAAAGATATATAGTAAGTTACTTTATAAAAGTAATAATAATAACTAAAATTAATAAGTATAGGCAAGTCGAAAGAGAACTAGTAGTATAATAAAGACGTTATTTTAGGTATATAAGAGCGCTTACTAAATATAAAAGTAAATATAGAGAACTATTTAAGCTTTATTAAAAAAGTAATAAAGTATACTAGTATAGGTAAAAAGTAGGTAAAAGATATAAGAAGTCTTAGGGCCTTTTTAGGCTAAATACTTTTAACGTAACAATAATAGCTAGTAAGTCTAAAATAATAAAAATAAATAGTTTAGTATATAACTAAATAGAATAAAATATTTTATATTAATTATTTTATTATAATTTTAAAACCTCTAGGTCTCTGTTGAGACCGAATATATAATTTAAAATAATATTTTTCTACCTAATTCTACGCTAAGCCTTATAATATTTATTAAACTTTTTACTAAAATAATAATACTATAAAAATTTATTATAGTAAGTTATATATATATTTAGCTTACCTAGTCTTATAAAATAAAAAAAAAGAATTATTATTTACTTTTTTTAGTATCTACGCCGCCTATAAGTAAAAAAAAAAAATATTTACTATCTAGTTAGTAGTATCTACTATAAAAAAAATAAAAAGTGTATATTTACTAATTCTATGTATTCTAATAGGCTCTAAAATTATATTTAAATTTTTTTATAAGCGTACTAATATATCTATTTTATTTTTTTAGTTTAAATTTAAAATTATAATTACTTTAAGTTTATCTTTAGTTATTTTAATAATTTTAGGTCTTTTAGCTTTTTTTTATTAATTCTTTACTTTTATATAATTTTAAATTTATTAGTTTAGGATTTATAAGTAGCTATATAATATAGCGTACTAAAAAGATTTATAAAATAAAAAAAATTAATATACTTAAGAAGGCTATTTTTTACTAAAAAGTTATATACGCGTAAGTTAATATAAAATTTATTAATAAGTAGTATATAAATAAAAAAAGTATATTTTAGTTTACTTTAAACTTTCCGGTCTCAATAGAAATCTAGAGGTTTTAGAATTATAATAAAATAATTAATATAAAATATTTTATTTTATTTAGTTATATACTAAGCTATTTATTTTTATTATTTTAGACCTACTAGCTATTATTATTACGTTAAAAGTATATAGCCTAAAAAGGCTCTAAGGCTTTTTATATCCTTTACCTATTTTATACCTATGCTAGTATACTTTATTTTCTTCTTAATAAAGCTTAGATAGTTTTTTATATTTACTTTTATATTTAGTAAGCGCTTTTATATATTTAAAATAACGTCTTTATTATACTACTAGTTCTTTTTTAACTTGTTTATATTTATTAGTTATTACTATTACTCCTATAAAGTAATTTACTATATATTTTTAATAACTAGTATATATTTATAAGTAGTAAGCTAATTAGCTTCTTTTTTTATAATATAAATAGATTACAACGTAATAGTTATTTAGTTTATAGTTTTAGGCTTTTAAAGACTTTACCTATTACGCGATAGTTATTTTTACTTATTAGTTATTATATATTTATAGTACTGTAGTACTATATATAGTACTAAATATTATTAATAATTATTACGCCTAGCGTAGGTTGTAATAGTTTAGTTATAATATTAGTTTACTTTATAGATATTATATATTTTATAAATATTATATACTTTATAGTGCCTTTTACGGTACTTTTTATAATATCTAGTATAAGTTTATATTATACTTTATAGCGCCCGGCATAGGCCTATATATATATTTTTAGGTCTATTTTATAGTATTAGGAGTGTACTTTTTAGATATATAATTATAGAAGTACTATACTATAGTTAGTAAAATAATATCTTAAGTAGCGTAATTTATATTATAAATATATTATTTTTTTTCTCTTTTTTTATAAATGCATACTTAGTATTAGTTATAATAGTAAATATATAAGTATAAATTAGTATAGAGTAATAAATTACTAAACTATAAAACTATTAAGTACTATTAAGTAGTTATTACGTACCTATTTTAGTACTACTTTTTCTAATTAGGCTTAGCGCAGTATTTTTAAGAGCTAATTATTAAATTATATAGTATATATAGCACTTTTCTTTTTAATTAAGTAGTTACTAATAGTAACTTTATTATATAAAAAAAATCCCCTTAAATTGTATTTTAGTTTAAAATATTACTATTACTAAAAGTAGTTAGTATAATAGACGCCAAGCTAAAATTAGTTTAGTAATAAATATTTTTTAAAAAAAAATCTATAAAAATATACTTTTAAAATATAAAAGTTAATAATATAGTATAAAGTATAATAAAATAAAAAATTTTTTATAATTTTTATATACGTTTACTTTTTAACTATATTTAGAAGAATAACTTTTTTTAGTTTATATCTTTTTTTAGACTAGTGTAATAACGCTACACTTTATCTCTTTTTATATAATAAAGTATAAAATAAATAGTTAAACTTATTAATTTAAATATTTATTTAGTTATAGACTCTAAATAATTATTTAATAAATTTATTAATTTAAAGTTTATACGCCTAGTAATCTCTAAATTAATTAATTATATTATATATAATTTTAAGTAGTCGCTAATTTATAAATATAAATTAAAATATAAGCAAAGTATTACTATATTTAGTAGAGTATTATAACTTATATAAAAAAAAGAAGTATAATTTTTAAAGGTTTAATATTTATACTATTTATATATAACCTTATTATGTGTAAGCTATTTAGTACTTATTAAGTTCTTATTATTACGTTATGCCGCGGCTTTATAAAGCTCGCGAAGTACACTAATTGATTTTAAGACTTTTATGCTTCCATTATCTTCTTAAATCCTAATATATAATTCACTCCTTTTCTTTAAGCTTCCACACCTTCGTGGACCACTTCCATCATCTTCTCAAGCTCCAACATGCGATTCACTCCTTTCCCCGAGCCTCCCCACCTTCGTCAATACTATGCGGTCAATGGTCATAAGCCAGTTGACGGGGGAGCTTTACCGGACCCACCGCCTCAAACTAGCGACGATGAGCATCCATCATCTATCAGCAAGTGGATGTGTTTGTCACGGTGTGCGGCGTGCGGTGTGCAGCAGTTGGATCTCTGGAGTTGTAGTAGTTGCTGAGACGGTCCTCCCAATCCCTTGTAAGGGGGTTCTGCAGGACGATGTATGCGTTGACCACGCTTGTGTACCGATGAGAACCCATTCATTCGGACCACTCTTCCGCAAGCGGGTGCCTATCATGCCCGAGGCTATTCGCCAACCCAATTTTGCTACCAATTGGGAGATGCCGGCGCTCCTCAAGAGAATGAGCAAGGGATAGGACGCTGTGGCTATTTCGGATCGTAGCTAGTGTTAGGGGAAGGATCATAGATCATAGTTCAATTCATATACTCTAGAAGCTCAAGACTTTGCGCTCATATATACTATCCTATTAGACTTTACATATTTGTTAACCTAAAGTAGCTATAAGTCTACTTAGGCTAGGAGTTTAAAGAATTAAACTAAAAAGGTATAGAGCTGTATACCTACTTAAGCTAGATATTTAATAGTAAATATATATTTAGGTAAAAAGTTACTCGCTATTAATATAGTAAATGGCCTTATTAGTAAACATATTAAGCGTTTTACTAAAATTTATGCTTAACTATTTTATTTTTAATTATTAATATAAATTCTATAAATACGAACTAGCTATTTCTAATTTAGTATATTTATTAACCTAGCTAGTCTTACTATTAGAAACGATAAAAAGTAACTTATTATACCTTTTTTTAATAACTTAATTTACTATTTCTATAACCTTATATTTTTTTTACTCTAGCGTTGTCTTTCTAAATAGATTAATCTAATTATTTAGCTTAAGCTAATTTATTATTTAAATATTATTAAAATTTAATATAAGAAATTAATTATATAATATATTATTAAAATTTTAGTAGTAAGAGAGTATATAATTTAGTAAATAATATATCTAGTTATCTATAATAGTAATATTATAAATTATAAGTTTAAATTTTATTCTTATCTACTTTAATCTACTATTTAATTAGTTTAGTTTAGTTAGGTTTTAGACTTATTCTAATTAAACTAGTCTATTACTTAAAAGGATTAGTTTAATTTCTAATATAGGTTAGCGTAGTAACCTAACCTAATTAGGTAATAGGCTATACCTAATTAGGTAATACGCTAAACCTAAATAAAATATTTAATTAGTTTATATTTACTAGTTAGTTACTTAAAGAGCCGGTTATTAATTTACCTAAAAGATAAAGCACTTTCTTTACATAGCTAGGTAGCCTTAATATAAAAGGTTTAATTTTTTTTTTAAAAAAAAAATTTTTTTGTAGAACTAGCTATAGATTAGAGTAATAATAATTATAGTATTAAAAACGTATTTATTATTATATATACTTAATACGTATACTACTGCTTTTAAAGTATATATAAATTTATAAGACTAGTATAGTTACCGTCTACGCGTTACTCTAAAGCTAAAATATCGACGCCGCCACGCTGCACGATCTTCACGAACCTTCCGGATGGGATGATAGCACAATACGCTCAAATTTTGCGACTGTTTATGGGCGTTCATAGGAACCTTGCGAAGAGAGTTGTAAAACCAATTCCAATGCATTTGGAGGCATTGCAGCCGCGGGAATTTTGGGATAGTATGAGCAAAACGGACTCGGTGGACGCTGAGATAAGAAGGCCCTTCGCCTCTTGGTGGCTCCTGAATCACTGCTTTGAAATCCTGACCGCCTCGAGTTACATCCACCGAACGGGACATCTTGTAGACCATTCGTGTAGTTGAGAGCACACCGATGAGCGGCGGAATGATCCGGCCAGCGCACCATGTAGTTGTTGAAACAACTTTGGAGGAGCAGGCACCCGCGGGACGCGACTAGGGTTATATTTCGGATTGAACCGCACCATCACCCTCCAGAGTAGGACTGGCAGTGTGTACAAGATTGAACCGAAAAAAAGAAGAAGCGCGATGTAGGTATTAATTGCATCGAAACAGGTCCGCGATACCTGGATTAGTGGAGCGAGGGATGTTGCCCAAACAAAGAGCGCATCGGTAAGGCGTAGTGTCGATACTTCGTTTGGTCGTTTGGCGAAAAATATGGTGATAACACGTGCGCGCGAGGCAACTGTGCCGGAGGAAGTTGGTGGATTTGACGAGATACCGTGTATAAAGTGCTCTCTGGTATACCTAGGTAGTTTAGCGGGGATTGATCTCTCACACACTCTTTCATTTTTTTCCCTCTCTCCTTCGGTAGTTGTGTTCAGCCGAGGCGATGCAAGCATGGCTCCAACTGAGCAGTGAGCAGTGTGGCTCGCGCACGGGGCTGAATTGAAGGTTGTCTCTCGCGACACGGAAATCGTGGCATGTAGGTATTAGCTTCCTCCTGGGATCTGATGTCACTACCAATAGCGAACACAATATTAAAAGTCTTAGTACACTGTGTAAACCCTAGATAAGGTATGAACTAGGGCTTTCAACTTACTACTGTATCAGCTTAACATAGGCCGTATATGCTTTGTAGATGGGAATTAAAGAAGGCCGCTAAAGAACCAACATACTGTTATGATATGATGGCGTCGTTCATCTGCAAGTACTATGGTCTCGCGCGAAGTTGTGCCACCTATCTACTGTGCTAGCGGCGGAAAATGATAGATTACAGCTGCCACTCTCCCAAAGCAGGTGATGAGACATTTCCAGCTCGACTTAGAACCTATACCATCCTACAAGAACTTCGCATACGCAAGGTGGGCGACCATATGATATCCATCTGTAGCCTATTTTTCTCTATAGCATCCTTCCCTCACCCCATCATTATTTACCACATCCTTGACGTACTGGTAATAATAGTCGCCCCCTTGGTTCAGCCAGCCGCTGCGCTCAAAGCTCCAGGTAATAATATCCATGCCCGCCCTGTTAACCGCAATCGCGTACTCCGAGGGGACGATCGTCTTGGTGTGCGGATCGACTTTTGTGAGGGCGAAAAAGGCCGGTGCCATGATCTTGACGCCCTTCGTTGCGAGCTCCGGTATCGATGCGGTGACATTGGCGTAGCCCTCGGGTGTGTCGACGCGCGCATCGAGATAGACGGCTTGTGTGCCGAACTCGGGCTCGTGCTTTATCCAGTAGAAGATGTCGGCGGGGAGAAAACTCTGCGCATACACTCGACTGGGATGAATGTTGTGCTTCTTAAACGCATCGATCAGATCTTGAGCGTACGCCTCCTGCATGTACCCATGGAACGGCATCGGCACCTCCGGCGTCTTCAGCTCGGGTGTGAACTTGAGCCCCTACCTGTCCACGACCTTGATGTACTCCTCAAGCGTCATGACTGTGCCGCACGCCGCGTAAAGATCGGTGCGAAAGTACGATGTGCCATCCATGTACGCCTCCACTGTGGTGCCGTTGGGATTGAACCTGTCCATCTTCGCGCACAGCGTCTTGAACTCCGCCTGCGTGATGTCGGACATGCAGCACCTAGCCTCAGCAGGCTGGCCGTTGGTGGCAGGTTTAAACGGCGTGGTGCACTTTGCGCCGAGCGTCGTATTAAGGATGTTAGTTATAGTGTGCAGGTGGCATTATGCGTGGCGGCATACGAGCTTCTTGTCCTTCGTGAACGTAATGTCACACTCGAGGATACCGGCGCCTTGTCTCCGCGCGGCAGCCAGGCCTTCGACGGAGTGCTCAGGAAACTGGAGCGGGGCGCCGCGGTGCGAGACGACGAAGTCGGAAGTCTTGAAGGGGTCTTCCGAGCAGGATTTGAGTTTCTTCTTCAAGGGACCGTCATCCATATTGTTGATGAGGTAGAATGGGCGGTCGCCGACCTGGATGTTGAGCTTGATGCTGCCATGTCCAATGTTGTAGCCCTTAGAGGGCGCTGCGGCGGCGGACATCGCGAACAGTGCGAGAGCAGCAATTGACCAAAGTCCCAAAGACCTTGCGTGTCCAAAGTGACGGGGAACCAAGTTAATGTGTTCCTGGAGCGCACACTGCATCTCAGGGGCCATAGCTTCTCTTATCTTCTTCTGGAGAGCTACACTGGTAGCTCCGAATATCCAGGGAAGCTCCAAAGCTATTGCACGTGGGTTCATCTTCCTCTTGTTCGGTCCAACATCGTATCCCCGTTGGTATAGACGTCGAACCAAAATGTAGTTAGGGTGCCTAGCATGCCAAGCAGCACGTGGCGCTACGCTGGCTAATGTACGGTTATTGGACCCTGGACGACTGGTAAGTGGCGTGCATAGTGTACTGATGAACTGGAGAGGCTTGCGGGAACTGTTTCTGAAAACAAACACAAGATCGTATCGACCTGCCTGTTCGGAGAGACGAGAAGCTCTGAGTCCTACCGTGGTACATCGCATTAGTGCACACATTGAACTCTGCCGTAGGCTGTTAGTCTAAGAGAGGCGGGCAACTGCTCGCTAATGATTCTTCGTTGATTATGCGTACATGTCATTACTACCGAAAGCGAGCATGCATGCAAACATCCCGCTACTGTCTATATCTCAAGGTCGACGTGCATGCGTGTGGTATACTCCGCACCGTTGCCCACATGCGCAACAGAACAAAGCTTGTGAGCGTAAATGTGCATCACAAGTAAGCTGTTTGTGCTACGAGTGCGCATCATGAAACTGCTCCTCTTCCTGTGTCTCTGAATCCAACCTGTTCAAGGCTTTCCCCTCCCCAGGCTCGCCTTGCACAGAGTTCAACAGCTTGCTCGGCGGTATCGAATCATCGAATCCATCCTGCTTCTTCTTCTCGAAATTGAAATTCTCCGGCTGAGATTTCGGCTTATCAAGGGGGGTTGGCGGAGGGTTGTTGGGGTCGTTTGCATTTACGTCTACGCCCTTGTTAGGCGTCGGATCGCTGAGATCTATGAGGTCGCCAAAGGTTTGCTGGTTTTGCTGGGGCAGGTCGGGCTGTGAGTGACTGACTTCTGGGTTTTGGTTCGTTTGCACTTGATGGGATCTTGAGGAAGCTTGTTTCCCTGCTGCTGTTGGGTCGTTGGTACCGGTTCTCGAGAGAGCCGGGATGCTGAATTTGCGGTGTGGTGCTTGACCGGGGAGAATTGCTGCAATTTCGAGAATCTGTTTGACCTGCTCTTCGGCTGTCTTGCCGTCGCTGTATCTCAGTCAGTAAATTCAGTGAAGTCATGGCTAAGAGCCTAACTAACTCACATTTTAGCATTGATGATCCAATCCAGATCCTCCTCGCCTTCTTCGCTACCACCAGGGCCTCCTTGCACGCGTCGGAAAAGCTTGGGATGCCAATCGACACCGTCACTGTTCCGTTTGGCTGCCTCTTCTCTTTGCATGTCTTCAATTCGTGCCTTTTCGTTGGTGGCCGTATCCTGGTCTTTCCGTATGACAGCATCAGTCACGATGTACCATAACTTCTGCGACTCACGCTCGTCCTGCTCTTCCAGTGGTCTAGCTTTGGGGTACGTAGGTTTAGCGTGCGAAGCGTCGAAAAGAAGCTGCTTCTTGCCCGTCTGGAGGGTCGTCAGGCTGAGATATCACCATACGGTTTTCCAGAACATGTAACTTACTGTCAGGTCTTTTATCCACATCTCTTCGTTCCACAACCCGGAAAGCTCGAACAGATGCCTGCCGTTCTTGTCACTGATGTAGCCACCAATGGCATTGTACGTGCCACCCATCCAGCCCTTGGTCTTGAACTCAATGTCTGCTTCCATGCCAGTCTCTGGACATCGGATGTAGCTGTGGTCGCCGAGTTCGTACTTCATCTTCCCGAACAAGATACCCCGCGCGTACATGTTCGGTTGCGTAATGAAGCTGACCGTGGTTAGATCAGCCTGCGTCATTTGCTCATCAAACGTACAATCTTTCGCCAGTATTCAAGAAGCGCATCACGGCTATGCCTTCCATCATGCTTGCGGCCGAGTTGCCCAAGAATTTGCTCCTCGGCTTCAACGTGCCATCTATGCGAATGTGATGTTCGGGCGCCATGAAAAAGTAGCTCGACTTGGGTGGATGGTGCGACGTTTGCTCGGAGATGTAGTAACCGCGGGTGCCGTCGGGATAGTCCCAATAACCGGTGAATATCTCGCCCAAGATTGGGTTCAACGGCTTCTTGACGCCTCTGCCCTGCCATTAGCTGGTGCTTGCGGGGGAGCCAGGATGCATACGGTGGTTTGATGTGCCAACCGCTCAAATAGAACTTGGTCACTGCCACGAAGCGCTCGACGGGATCTTCAATCTTGGTCATAGGCAGGAGTGTCTCCGGATGAGCCATGAAGCTGCGACGCCGTCAGCACCCCATTCCACGAAACGTGCTGGCTCCAGAGCGCACTTTGTTATCCTTTCCAGCATAGACCGCGGTTCCAATATGAAGGTTGGTAATGTGACTCGGCTCAAGTCGGCGCCTGGCCGCAGCTGCGATATGATGTGTGTGAGCACTGCGGGTCGCTGCTGTTAGCCAACTTTGACAGCATCGCGGAAGAATGCGCTGCAGACGTACCGTTGCCCTGGTCCGGGTCCACCACCGTCTCGTCCTCCTTTGTGATCTCCTCAGCGCCTCGGGTCGAGTCCATCGACGAGCGGTTGCCTGTAGCACCGCATCAGCGCTTTGGAACCTTGGATCCTCGCTACGAGCAATTCCATATTGGGGCGGCAAGCCAAGTAGGAGACTCACTTGTCAGCGAGTGCCGCCTGTGTCCGTGGCCCAATACCATGTTGACTAGTGTTGCTGTACGGAATCGCCGCAAAAGCCGTGAAAGGTACGTGTGGAACGGCAAACAGAGACAGGCAATTCCGGCGCCGGGCGACCCACTAGGCGGCCAGAAGCGTGGTGAAGTGTGGCAGCTGCACGACCGTGTCCGTGAGCGATGACGGAACGCGCGGGCGGGGGCAGAATATCGGCGGCCCGGGCGTCTTTGGTGTGCCTGGCTGCCCCGCCTCGTCACGATGCTGTGTGCTGTGTTGACAACCCGGAGATGGCTGACTTTAGACTTCATATACAGCGAGGCGGTCAAAGCCTCCACTCACGTCACTGCGCTGCCGGCACCGCCCCGGGGACAGCGGAGCCAGCTGAACCGCGTGCAGCCGCGGGCTCGAGCGCGACGCAGGAGCGGACTGGGCAGGGACCTGGCAACGCGGGTACCTGTAGTAGTGGCATACCATACATACACAGGCTTGCTCATGTCATCAAGAACGAAGCCCGAGGCCTGGGCCAATACCCATCGGGTATCTTCGTTATCAGAGATCCCCCCTTCCGAAGCCCATACCAAGAACTCCGCCCAGAGTTGTATTCTCTCATCGTGACATGTGCATGGAAGCCGGTTACTCCCCCAGTTTCAACAACTCGTCATCCTTTCCGATGACAGTGACACCCGCCTCCCTATACTCCTTCCGTACCTCATCCATGCCTGACGGATCCACTGCCCTCGTTGCCTCTTCGATGACACGCGTCTTGAAGCCTTCCTTCGCAGCATCCAGAGCCGTATACCGCACGCAGTAGTCGGCTGCGAGCCCCACAACAAACACGTCGGTAACGCCTGCATCGTGCAGCAGCTCCGCAAGCCCGCTCTTGCTCACGCAGGGATCCTTGAAGGGATCCGCAAATGCGGAATACATCTCCACCCGCTTGTCTTGCCCCTTCTCCACGATCTTGTGCACCTGCTTGACGTCCAGCTCAGGAAGCAGCTCGGAGCCCTTGGTACCCTGCACACAGTGGTCTGGCCATAAGCGCGTCTCTTGCGTTTCGGCAGGATTGAGCGGATTCCGGATGGTGGCAAACGACTCGAAGGGCTTGTTGTTGGGCGCTTCGTGGTTGGACGCAAACGAGATGTGGTCCTGCGGGTGGAAGTCCTTGGTAGCGATCTTGAGCGCGAAGGGCCGAGCGAGCAACTCGTTGATTAGCGGGACGATGTCGCGCCCACCTTGAACCGCAAGTGTTCCATTCTTTCCATTGTTCATCAGCGACCGTCTCGCTTTCGTTGCATGCGACTCACGGGCGGGCAAAAGTCCTCTTGCACGTCGACAATGACGAGGGCTGGCTTGAACGCCATTGGTTGCAGGCGGCAAGTGCGGCAAAACGGTAGCTATGGAGGCGGCAGCCTCTGGCAAGGAGTATCCCCGGGCTCTGCGTGCACTACAGCAGCGCGAGTCGTTGTGCCTCTGCCCGGTGACAGCCACATGGCTCGTGATGGTAGGGAAGCCCGACGCATGCATGGAGCTCGCAATGTGCTGACTCATCCGAGCTCCTCGCCAAGCTCGCATGGCACGATCGCTGGCTGGGACGTCGACGCCGACTTTGCAGCTTCACACCACCGCACACCCTCTCCGCTCCACCCCAATTGCGCCCGCCATGTTCGTCCAGCGCTCTGCCTTTGCCGTCGCCCGGCGAGCTGCTCCCCGCGTCCTCGCCCGCCGCGCCTTCACCACCACCTTTGTCCGCCGTGAGTCGCGCAAGGCGCTCAGTCATACGATGCATCGCTGACACGCATTGCAGGCGATGTGAATGAGAAGGCCACCGCGGACAAGGAGACCGGCCACTCCGCGAGCTCTCCCAGCGTTCTTGAGGGCTTCAAGAAGCTCGACGGTACGTGCTGGCTGCCCACTGCCCGAGATCCATGCTACCAAGCTGCCGCCGTCGGGACGCCGTGGTACCCTCCGGGAAACGCCAATTGCTAACAGTGGTGCTTGTACAGAAATCAAGACCGAGGCCGATCTCCTTGGGCCGGGTGCCAAGCCCGGTACTGTGCCCACCGATCTCGAGCAAGCCACCGGTCTCGAGCGTCTCGAAATTTTGGGGAAGATGCAGGGCGTCGACATCTTCGACATGAGGCCATTGGATGCTAGCCGTGTCGGTATGTGATCAGCGGACTACAAGAGACGATGAGGTGACTTGTTGGATGGCTTGGCTGAGGGAACACAGGCACTCTCGAGGACCCCATCGTTGTCAACTCGGCCGGCAACGAGCAATACGTCGGCTGCACCGGCTGCCCCGCCGACTCGCACCACGTCCTCTGGATCACTGTACGACATTCCCCCGTTATCTGCCTCTGGAAAAGAATGCTAACATGCCGTAGCTGACCCGCGAGGAGCCCGTCGCCCGCTGCATGGAGTGCGGCTCGGCTTACAAGATGCACTACGTTGGCCCTCCTGACGACGCGCACTCGGACCATCACCACCACGAGGAGAACCCCTACCCCAGGCCCAAGAACATGTCGGATTTCATCAAGCCCGAATACCTCAACGCATGAGCTGGTCGAGCTGTTGTCCTAGAGCTGGAGGTGTATCTATACAGTCATGCAGTGCCTCCTCTGCAACCCTGTAGCATAGTCGAACGGAGGTTTCTTTTGTGCTGTCCAATCCTCCATGATCGTTTGCAGACATGGGTACTAATGATGAATTATCGTCGGGAAGACCGACTCTGCCGTCTAGGCGCACGTCACGCCCCCGTCCATTTTGGCGTCTCGTCCCAACGATGATATGCTGGCAAGTAACCTCCATCACGACCCCTTCAGTGCCATGGTGCCCAGAATCACGCTCTCCATCCCCTTCCGCTCATCCCTCGCTTCCCCATTCACCGCCGCGCCCTTCTTACCCTTCCCTCCATCGTTCAGTTTGTAGATCTTTCGTATCTTCCCCACGTCTGCAAACATGCCAACCTCGTCACCGTCCTCGCCAATGTCCACGCTCTTCCCCTCTACCAACTCGCTCAAATGCCTCCCCACACTCTCACCCGTGAGCCCCTCCTCTAGCGAAAACTTGACAGCGATGATGGTGGTGGAGACGTCTTCAATCCCAAATTTCCGGTACGACTCGCCGATGTTGTTGTTGGGGTGTAAGCGGAACACGAGCTCGGAGTGGGGCGTGCGCGTCTTGGCGCGGTGGGTGAGGTGTGCGTGGAGGGCGAGCTGGGCGGCGAGCAGGAGCTGACGGTAGGAGAGGATGGTGGTGGCGTCGAGGAAGGCGTAGTCGTAGTCTGGGTTTGCGGCGAGGAGTTGGGCGCGGAGGCGGGGCGCGTTGGTGACGGAGCGGAAGAGGGCGAGGTGGATGGGGTGGGTGGGGTAGTGCGGGAGGGTGAGGGTGTGGACGGATGCCATTTTGGTTTATGTTGCCAGGTTTGCCGGGGCGTTTAGCGGTGTGCGGAGAGGTGGGTATAGGCCGACTGGTTGTGCTTTTGCAACGGTAGGATGGCCTTCTTTTGTGGACCGGTTTCCTGTGGTGTCGCTAAGAGCCGGGATATTACTTGGGCCTATGTGGTGTTGGAGGCAAGTGCAACCTGGCTGTGGTTTTTGGATAGAATGCCGACTGATTACGCGCTATCCTGACGTCTCGGAGACCTGGAAAGGCTTGGATACTAACGGAGTCCAGGATCGATGAAATGATGTCCAGACCCTCGTGAGTGTCCCGTCATGCGGCCCGCCTTCGCCGTAATACTGCCCCAGCCCGAGGTGGCGGAGACGATGCGGTAGCTGCCGTCGAGGATACGCAGCGGCGTGCAGATCGTCGGCGCCGTGAGCGCGTCCCGCGAGCCCAGCCCTTCACCCAGGGCGCCGGATTGGGCGTAGCGGGTGCTCAAAAGAGAAAGCGGCTTGGCGTGGCGCTCGGGGCACGCGTTCGCGGCGAGGTGAGATTTGCGGGTGAGCGTGTAGATGGCGAACGACAAGCAGCGTGGCCGGAGAAGTGCAAGACAGACGGGCGGCGTTTTGACGGAAACGGATTGGCACAACGGGGGGTCAAGCCAAAGGGGGTACCGGCAGCCTCATTTGCAACCCTGAGGCGTGCATGTGCGCACCCCGTCCTCGCTCGCCTCCCACCTGGGCCAACACGCAGTCTCGATCTGCGCGCCTGCTTGCACGGATGGTGCTATGTTGCACTGGAAGAGCATGCTCACCCCCTCTTGACGCCCTATCTTGGCCCGGTCACCTGCAGGTGCTGCGTCCAACGGCAAGCGCACGCTGCACGGCACTTGCCGCCATACACCAAACATGGCAGCCTCGCATCACAAGAGGAGGCCTGACCCGTCGTCGCCCGACGTCGCCCTCGCCCCCAGCGCCAAAGTCCCCAAGGTCGAGCCGCAGAGCCCGCTGCCACCCAACCACGACTTCTCGGGTTCGGTGAAGAAGCGGCTTGCGACGTCGTCGCGCACCGGCCAGGCGTGCGACCGCTGCAAGGTACGTCGCTCGCACCGTCCGCCGCGCAGTCCTGCTGTCGCACCTCGCTGACCTTTTGCGCGCCAGATCCGCAAGATACGCTGCGACCCGGTAAGTCGCCGTGCCCGCCCCTGGCAGCGTGCGCTGATGCCCGCCGCAGAGACCCGAAGGCTGCTCGCCATGCGCCCTGAACCGCACGCCATGCAAGACCACGGACCGCATCACCGGGCGCGCGACGACGCGGGGCCAGGTCGAGGCCATGGAGTCGGAGAACAGCTGCCTGCGCGCCCACATCGCCGAGCTGCAGGCGCAGTTGAAGGAGATGGGCATCGAGCCGCGCCCACCGCCGCCCTGCAGTCACTCAGGGTCCAGCGCATCCACGCCGTGGCCCACCACCGCCAACAGCTCCAGCCAGCCCAACGATTGGGGCGACTCGTCCAACCACCGCGCCTGCACCTCGCCCGTCGCAGCCTACACGCCGGCCAACGCGACGCTGGAGAACAGCCGGCCGCTGCCGCAGTACAAGCACAAGTCCTATGGCGACAATTACCTCGGCGTGTCGTCGGCCGACTCCCTGCTCAGCAACATCAGCGGCACGTCCTTGTCTGTCTTCGGCCACGAGATCGACATCACCGACTTCGTAGACGACAAAGACTACGACAACTCGTACATGTCGTACACCTACGTGATGCGCGTGGCGCTGAACCACACCCAACCTGACCCTGTTCCCCTCCCCGCATACCAGACCCTCAAAGACTATTGTACCTGGTTCTTCCGCTCCATGCACCCGTACATCATGGTCCTAGATAAGCCGACCATGATGAAGCTGATTTGGCGCATCTGCAATGAGCCCGGCTTCTCCCCGTCCCCCTCCGAGACAGTGAACGTGCACATGGTCATTGCCTCGTTGAACTACCAAATATCCGTCCGGAACCGTCAGCCGGCTTTGATGGAGGAGTCTCACCGGCACTACCGGTATGCGTTGAGCTTCTTCAAGGACTTGTGGCTGTCGCACACTTGGCGAGACGTGGCAGCTCTGACCTTGATCGTGCACCATCTGCGCAACTTCCCGAAGCCTGGCGCCGCTTGGATCATGGCCACGACCACTTTTCAGCTGGCCATCGAGCTGGGATACCATCGCTCATCCAAAGCTTGGGCCGACAATGCCAACATGGACCCTCTCGAGGTGGAGACAAGGAAGCGGACTTTTTGGACGCTTCATGCCCTGACGTGCCACATGAGCGGGAAGTTGGGCCGGCCCATGCCCATCAGTCTAGACGACATTGATGTGGAATACCCAGAACCCATGAATGATTGCCTACCTGGCGAGGAAGTCGGCCTCAATGATTTCCATAAGTGTTCATTCCAGGTGGGCATAGCAGTCGCCAAGTACAGCGTACACTTGTCGCGACTGTACCGGACGCTGTACTCGATTAGCGCATCCGCTCGTGCGTATGAGGAGACCTTGAAACGCTGCGAAGCTGGAATACGGCAGTGGAAAGAAGAACTGCCAGTGGAACTGAAAGACCCCGCGACTGCTTCGCAAGAGGACTATATCTTTGCCATCTACCTGGACTATTGGTATCATGAATATCACATCCTCTTGTACCATCCTGCCATATGTCGCTCGGATAACCCCAATTGCATTAGCGCCAGCCTCGAAAAATGCTTGCTGGCTTCCAAAAGACTTTTGCGATGTTCTACCGAGATGCGAAAGCTCCGGAGTCTGGACGTTACATGGATCAATATTGTCACCCATGTCGCTGCTATATTCACAACTTTGTTTGGCCACTATCAGAGACGTGACCGACTTTCCCCGGCTGACATGGACACCCTCAGAAGCGAAACGGATGAGTGGATTGACTTGATCAGTGAATCAGGGCAGTTACTGGGTAAGAGCGACTAGTGTGGATGTGGACCCTGAGCTCACCCATCGGCAGGTTTTGGCGACAAACTCAAAGATGAGATATCCCAAATCGTAGAACGCTCGCTGGCCAATATCAACGAGAGCATCTTCAAACGTACAGCAAGTCAATCACTGGCTCAAGTGGCTCTGCAAGCACCGCTGGAGCAACCTTCAGCAACCACTGCATATACTAACGGTAACCACCGGCCATCTTATTCGAGTGCTGCCGGCACGGCGGATACCGCCACCGTAGCCGGCTCACCTCAATCGCAGGCTTACACTATCCCCCCAACGAACTCCAAGTACACGTACAGCAACGGAACGCCAGCTTCCGTCCCCCAGCAAGCCACTCCTAGCCTAGGTCAACAATCCTATTCCAGCAGTCACGAATCTTCTATGGCTCCATCGCATGCTGCAGCTTTACAACAAGCAGCGCCTCCCGCACCAACCCAACACGCTGGGCCCCCGTATACATATACCAATGCACATGTCGCTGCATCTGGTCACTCACACCAACCCACCAATGTGCATGACATCCCTCCAGCGGAGTGGCATCAGTGGACTCGAGCGACTATTGCGCACAAGCAACCCGCATCACAGGATGAGTACCTCAACGCCGCCCGTACGCTGGACAGCCGTGAAGGAAGTGTGAACTATCAAGGAGGCCAAGGCGGCCAGATTACGGTTGTCGACGATGCATCCATCATTCAGACGCTCGGAACAACCAATTGGCCGATTATGCAGTTTATGCCCCCGAACAATGCGTTCGGCAGCCAGCAGTATGGCGGCCAGCAATAGCCACAACCTTTGACAATTGAGAACACGTGTCCATGTTGAGCTAATATGCTTATAAGCTATTGCGGGTAATAGCGAAGGCGCATAGGCAAATATTGACAAGGACTCATTCCCATCTATGTACGCGTAGATGGTTTCACTTAACATCTAATTCGTATATTTTGAATACGGTGCGGCTCTTGGCAGCCAAGGTTCGGGCTGTAGAATATTCTATTTTGGATGTATATACGCGACGGATCAAAGGGGACTTTAATCAACTTCAGCCATATACGGAGACGTATAATGAACACTGCGTATCTAGGCACTGGTGTGTGTGAACCAGGGAATCTGGGATCGGGGTCTCGTACCACCAAGACGTGGCATCATGAACCAAGTGTGCAGAAGACGAGAACACGATGCAGACGAGCCGGAACTTTTGCTGTTGGGATTCTTAGTGAGGTTTCTACATGGACATGTACGTATCTCGCCTATGTTACCTGAATACGCTCATATGCCCATATTATGAAATGCGCATGACAAAGTTGCCACAGGACATTTTGCGATGTTATGCACCTGCAAGTCGATCTTCATCAACCCGTTCACGGGACCCCGGTTGCTCCCTTTTGCTCATGTACCCTGTCTGGCCGGCTATGCTTATATTGCGATTGCGTCCTAGGCTAAAACAAGAAGGTGCAGCGGTGCTTGGCAGGTACAACAACCCCGCGAACGGAAGGCGACGATAACGTTTGGCGCGGTGCTCCACCGGGATTCAGTGGCACCTGATTTCACTTTCCGAGTGGAGCAAGCTGGAGCGTCATCGCTGAAGGACCTGATCGTGCATCGGCGCGAGAGCATGAGACGGGAGGGCCGACCTGTGTGTTTGTGCGCTGCCACGGAGTGACGAGGATAGACGAACAACTCTCCACGCCAGCCGTATGGATCCCTCTTAGATTGTTCACGTCCTTGGTGTCTTGTTTCCAGGTTCTCGGCCAAAAGATGCAGAGTCCACACGGCCTGTGGGATGCGGTAAAGATGCTGGACCAGTCACGTCGCCCGCACGCGAACCCATGGCGCAGCGCACGAGAACTATGGCGAGCCCTGCTAGACCGATTGCTCCGCCTGCTAATAGATATGGTTTCTTGGATCGACTGCATCGCTGCGAGAGGAAGGTCTTGCTACGTACCCGATGGCATGCAATAGCACGCGTGGACTGGGATGTCCCTAGCGAGGTACATACAGCTATATATGAGTCGCTTGCCACTTTTTGTCGAGCGACGTCCGGCTTTCTGTCCTACGAGGAAAGTTCGCAAAGGTCGCCGCGTCCACGAAGGCGAACCGCTCCGTTGGGCAACTGGCGTGCGTATTTCTACTGGGCTTCACTCCCCACACCATGCGTTTCTCAACGGCCATCAAGGCATTATGCCTTGCGCTCCTACAAAACGCACATGCCCTTGATATGGCGAAGCTCCGTCAGTTCAGCGAGATGGCGGAATCCGGTCTCTACCCCGATGGCACGCCCATGCACTCCTCGGAGATCATGCAATCCTTCTCCAGTTCCAGCTCCGGTCCTCCTCCCCCACCCGAACCCGAAGAAATCCCCCCCGAGTATGTCGAGCTGCCTCTCAACCACTTCGGCAAGAAAGGGTCGTCCGAAGGCACATTTTACAATCGCTTCTGGGTGAGCACCGATGCGTATAAGCCGGGTGCGCCGGTGTTTTTGTACGATGTGGGTGAAGCAGATGGGGCGCCTTATGTGGATTCGAGGTTAAAGAGGAACGTGACTACGACGAATATGTTTCGGAGCATGGTGGATAGGTATCAGGGGATTGGAATTGTGTGGGAGCATCGTTACTGTGAGTTTCCATTCTTTGAGTTAGCTTCAGGGTCTCTGCATGGGGGGGTTTACCCCAGTAAGTGCAATACAGAGGCAGACTGTCGTAGACTTGAGTTTAGGGACGGACGGGCTAATAGGGCAACAGACGGCAACTCTACGCCCGGAAACGTCCCTATCACCGTGGACACCAAGCCCGAAGTTTTTAAATGGCTCAACACCGAGCAGTCACTCAAGGACATCGTCGTCTTTGCAAACCAATTTTCCCGCCCCAACATCAACTACACCCTCACACCCGCCAAGACACCCTGGGTCATGATCGGCGGCTCCTACCCAGCCATGCGCACGGCTTTTATGCGCGATCAGTATCCTGAGACCATATTCGCTGGTTTTGCCTCTTCCGCCCCGACGGAGGCGAAGGTCGATATGAGCGTGTACTTTGAGCCCATTGCCCGCGGCATGGAGAGATACGGTGCAGGAAACTGTTCGAAAGACCTTCATGCCGCGATCATGTACATTGACAAGGTACTCGACAAGGGTGGAAAGGCCGCTGCGGCGATCAAGCAGCAGTTCCTCGGCGCTGGTGCAGAGAAGAACACGCACGCAACCTTCGCCGACGCGTTGGCGTCTGTTTTCGGCTACTGGCAATCCTATGGCTTGGATGGCTCGCCGTGGAGCTTGGGCGACCTCTGTAACCACATCGAGACGGACTCTGTGAGCGCAACAGTCGCTGGCAAGGACGGTTGGGCCAAAACCAAGGGCGCAAAGTTTGTCGTTGATCAATGGAGCACGTGGAAACCTTTCGTCGGTGTTGTCAACGACTTCATGCAGACGACCTGCTCGGGTGCCAAGAACGTGACCGCGGAGTGCAACTTGGATCTGCCTTTCACCGCCCCCAACAGCGTGTCGTGGACATGGCAGTACTGTACACAGTGGGGTAAGACAAAGCTCACCCCTCCCTTCATCTTCTTCAGCAGCGCTCCAAAGGAGCGCATTAGCAACCGAAGATACTAATCCTCGACAGGATTCTTCCAATCGGCAAACTTCGGTCCCAACCAACTCGTCTCCAAATACAACTCCCTCCAGCACCAGCGCGACATCTGCCACCGCCAGTTCCCCACAGCAAAAGCACCCCTCTTCCCCGACTGGCCGCAGACGCACCGCACCAACGCCGTCTTCGGCGGGTGGGACATTCGCCCCTCGCAGCTCTACTGGTCCGGCGGCGAATTCGACCCCTGGCGTACCCTCTCGCCGCTCTCAGGTGAACCGTGGGCGCCGCACCCCCGCGCTTTCACGAACCCGCCTGGGTGCGGCCAGGAACAGGACAAGGACGAGATCTTCGGGTATGTGATGAAGAATGCGCAGCATTGCTATGATTTTCGGAACACCTTTGCGCTGGGCGAGACGAGTAGGAGTATCTTTTATAGGGCGCTCGATGGGTGGTTAAAGTGCTTTAAGCCGGGGCAGGGAGGGTACTAGAAGCGCTGCCGGGACGCATAATGATAGGCACGTATGGCGATCGCTCTCAACGGTGTAACTGGTTCCGCACACACCGTGATGAGTTAGTTCACCGCAGATTTTGAATGTTGTGGTGAGGCTTGACAATCTGGTGAGCATTGCTGGATGACCACTACGATATTCTATATTAATTATTTTATTATCGAAAAGTAATAAGTAAGCCTAGACGACGATCCAGGGGTACGAACGCAGTGAGGGAACTCTGTTGGGTGCTAAACTGTGTACGCAATGAATTATTTTATTATTTTATTATAATTTTATAATCTTTAGATCTCTGTCGAGACTAAAAATAAATATATAAAATATATTTTTATATATAATTTTCTATTAATATATTATAAATAATAGTATTATAAAATATATTTTAAAATAAAAGTATAATATATAAAACGTCTTATTTAGTAAATAAATAATAATAAAATATTATTATACTAGTGTAAGAATTATATATAATATTTATAGTCTTTTTAGCTTATCTAGCTCTAAACTAATTTATTAAACGCTATTATAGGTTAGACGTACTATAATTTAGACCATTATAGCATACACATACTCCTCCTTTTTCGAACCCCTTTTGGTCGCCCCGAGCCACCACAGCCACACTTTTTGTTCGATTAATATACAAATATATATATATTAGACCATTATATTAAACATTACCGTGAGGTAATAAGACCGCTCTATCCCCTAGCTTAAAGTTCGCACCGACCTCGGCTTGTGTAAATATAGTTGTCGTCCCAACAACTTTGTGTCGCGCTGGGAAACATGCTATTCGGGGGAAAAGGTCGTGCTATGCCTGCGCCAATCCACAGTGGTGACGTTAAGCTAGACCCTCTGAAATCTCTGCACCATTCGGAAATGCGAGACGCGTGGTAACAACGAATGCAGCTCGATGGTGTGTGCTCACCGCATTGGAGGACCCTTCCATTGGTTCCTGAGCTCACGCGTACCGCGTATGCTGGTCAGCTTGGCTGGTGTATTGGAATGTCTTAAAACAAGCGTGGTGCGGCTGCACATTTTGAATCGTCCGGGAATATCTTGCGCTCTGCCCCGCTTCTGCGAAGAACATGGCAATTACGAAATCCCAACTTCCCTTCGATTCTCACACTCGTTTCGCATTCTGAAGAGCACGATGATAGCCGTAGAACAGTCGCAGTCGCCTTCGCTTTTGAAGAGGTCGACATCCATATTCAGGCGTCTTTCGAAGCGAGCAAGCAGGCCGGTCCTCCCGCATGCATCCCCGGAGCCACCGCCACTCTTGTCACCTCGCAAGCTGCAACGACGCCCCGCAAAAGAAAACCTGAACAAACGAATAATAACTCATCTCCAAACGATCGAAATTCCTCAAGGAGCTCCTGCAGTCAGAGCCTCGAAGCCACAGAGGGAGTCGCGACAAAGAGTGCTAGCATCCGACATGCGCACAACGCCCTTCCCCGCTTCTCCTTTCGTACAAACCGTCGCGTGGAATGTTTTCTTGACCCCAGAGCAAGCGTACAGCCTTGTTATGGGATTCCGTCCTCAGGATATGGAGGATCAATGGTTCATATACGCCGAAGGACCAGATTCCTCCGGGAAGCTCAAGGTCCACTTCCACCGGAGTTGGACAGGGACGAAAATCGCAGAGTTGTTCATACTGATCGACCTGAAAGGAGAAGGTGCAGGTAAAATTGTCGGCATAAAGTGGAATGGGTCGGATCAGACGAATGGCATGGAGCAAGACGAGGTCAAATATATGGTTTCCACGGCCTGCGCGTTTGCGCTGGGTGTAAATTTGGACAATGGGGTGCTATGATGCGATGTAAAGACTGAACCGAATTTAAATGAATAACGGCTTGGGTGCTAACACTGTTGAAATCTAATGAGCATTAATGATTAGTTATGGGCTTCTAGCGGTTTGGTGTCCGTTGAGCTTGTGGGCCGTAGTAGCTGGAGAGTTCCTTCCTTGCAGAGCGCAGAAGCTGCACTGGATCTGCCAGTCCCTGTTAGGAAGTGTTTTCATTGAATATTACAGTATGTAGCGAAGTTAGATAATTAGCAATTAGTATGAGATCGATACAGCTTTCCATATCGTGGGAGAGGTAAGCGTTCTGATATTCTAAGTTTTAAGGTTGTCGTTATTGTAAGTGACATAACTCCATAATTGGAGCTGGGAAAAATGACATCTAAAGCCGCCTTCTCTCGCTCCTTTGCCTACAATCCCATACCTATTTATCGTCGAACAAGACTGCCTAGCTGGTTTCTTCAGCGGCTATGACTGCATTGTGTAACTATCTATATAGCGACACGCCACTGTTTGCGCCAAAATCTATCGGCTTGACCCCCACCCCTTTAGTATTTATAATTTAATACTATCACACTAATATAGCGTAAACACCTATTTGGTATAGGAATAGGTATATCCGAATTTTAATTATTCTATTTATATAGTATAGTTATAATTATGCTAGTAAATAGGTTAAGGTTACCTAGTATTAGGTTAGGGTTAGGTTAGAGTTACACAGACAATAGATTAGAGTTAAATTAAAATTATATAAACTAAAGGTTAGGGTTAGATTAAAATTATATAGACTAGGGGTTAAAATTAAATTAAAGTTATATAGACTAGGGGTTAGAGTTAAATTAAAATTATATAAACTAAGAATTAGGTTAGATTAAAGTTATTAGAGTTTCTTCTTTAAAAATTACTAAATTAAATATAGTATAAGACTCTAGTTTAGTTTATATACTTATAGGAATTAAATTATAATAACTATTAATTATAGTTTTTTACTATAATATATAGACCTTTAACGCTTTTATAAAAAAAGAGATAATTTATCTTTATAGTTTTTAGTACCTTTTATTAAATCTTTATTTACGCTATATATATTTTTTATATACTTTTTAATAAGCTTCTAAGGTGCTAGAAGGTCTAGTAAATTATTAACTTTATTATAAAAAATTTTATTATCTTCTATTCCTATTACTATATCTTATAGTCTAGTTTACTCTTCCGTCTCTTAAAAAATTAAATTAGTAAAAATTATAATCTACTAGATTATTTAAATAGAAAGTTAATACCTCTAATTATTAATAACGTTTTTAGTAATATTAAAAATACGCTTAATACTAACTTACGTAATTAGTATAGTAAATACGTTTTTTATAACTTAAGCTAGTTAAAAAAATATATCTTTATACGCCTACTACTAATCTAGTATATTAAAACTTTTAATTATTTTTATATAAGGAATACTTAAATAGGTTTCTCTTTTTTTATATATTTAATTACTAGCCTCTTCGGCTTCTTCTATAAAAGATACCTAGCTTAGAGTTAAAAAACTATTTAATAAAATAGTAGGCTTTTAAAACTATTTACTACTTTATAGTTATTATATAAAGGGGTTTAATAAAGGTATATAACTTATATACCTATTATTACAGGGGGGTGAACAAAAAAAAGACCAATCAAAAAAGATAGCTTTTTTAAAAATTTATATAAAATTAATTACTAAGCCTAAAAATACGTGAATAATACGGTTTTAAAGAGAAAATAATAGAGATTTATATAAGAATTTTAGTTACGTAATTTA
>JASEKS010000256.1:0-154029 GCA_030770415.1 Pleoardoris graminearum
GTTAAAAAATAAACCTTATTTATATATTATTATTTTATTTTATTATATTATAAAATTATTTTTATAATATTACTTTAAAATTTAACCGTTCTCTGTTTTTTTTTTATTTTTATTTTTATATTATTGCAGAGCCGTTTTATAAAATCTATATAAAAATATTATACTATTTATTTTTTTTAAAAAAAAGGTACTACGCTAAAAGCGTAGCTTTATTTAAAAAAAAAAAAAAAAAAAAAAAAAAAGCTCTATGCTAATAAGTAGTCTAAAATTAAATACTTTTATTAAGTATATAAAAATTACGCGCTTATCTATATCTATAATTACGCTATTAAAATATTAAATAATTTATATTAGAGTATACAAGAACTATATAATAATCTATAAAAAGTATTTAGTTTAATTATTTAATAACTTATCGTATTTACAGAATTTAATTTTAATAAATTATAATAATATAATAATAAACCCTTTAGTAAATAATTAGCGCGTTTTAAAAATAAAATAATATAAGTATACCCAAAACCCGCTTTAATAAAGTTTAAGGCTATAACTAATTTTAATTTATATTTAAAAGCTGCTGCGATAAGCGCAGCACTAGTTAATAAAATTTAAATATAATTTATTTAATAACTATCCTAATATAAAACTCTTAAGGACGTTACTTATAAAAAGCCTAAAAAAAATAGTAAGAATAATAAAAAGTCTACGTAGACTAGCGCACCTATTAGTAAAAAACCTAACTTTAATAATAGATATAATTTTACCTCTAACCTAAATTATTACCTATTAAAAAAATTCTATATAGTCTAGACTAAGAGAGTATATATTTATTATTTAAAACCTAGTTATATACTAAATTAAAATTAACTTAACTCTTATAAAAAGAGTTCTATAGCCCTAGTACTAGCTAAATAGCTTTAGATAATAAATACTTAAAATACTAATACTAACAACGCCTATAATAGTAACTATAATATTAGGTATTAAAAAAAAGTATAGTTTTTAAAAATAGTTACTTTTAGTAATCCTTACCTACGTATAAAAAGGAGATCTTTAATATACTCTAGTATTATTTTATAGTAAAGCGACGTGCGCTAGTAAACTAATTAAGCCTATAACTATTTTTTATTTTATTTAGTAATAGTTACTATATAGCTTATAGTTTATAAAAATAACTTACTACCTCTACAGTATATAGTATAATAAATTATTTACTTAATTATAATAAAAATTTACTAAATAAGCTACCCTATAGCGCTTAGATAAAACTAAAAGTATAAGTTAATATACCTAATAAAACGTTAGTTACTATATATATTTTTTTAGATAGTAGTTATACTAAATAGGTTATTAGTACTAATTTTATATATATTTATAAGCTTTAGACGATCGTAGCGTCAAGTTTTATTATTTTAAAACTTACTAATAGTAATATTATAGGCAAGATAATATATATAGCTAAAATATATATAGTAATTAGAGGATATATTAGTAAAAACTAGTACTAGGTAATAAATATTATTAGCTATAATGTAATAGTTAAATAATGATAGCTTAAAACCTACAACCCTTTAAATAAGTAAAATAAAAAAATAATAGTATTTAAGTTAAACTATTACTATAGTAACTATTTATACTAGTTTTTACCTATTAAAGTAACGTATAACTAGTACAGTAATAGTTACGCTAAAATAATTAAACTATAAAATAAAAATAGTGTTAATATAGTAATGATTTTAGCTAAAACTACTATAAAAATAGCTTATTATAATTTAGATTTTATTATTTAGATAATACTAGAAGACTAAATACGTCTTAAAATAGGTAATAATAGAAATAATGCCTAATATATTTATATAACTTTTATAGATATTAAATATATCGCCGCCGCTATTACTTAAAATAACTTTAATAAGTTTTATTTAAAGCTTAATTAACTACACCCGATAATTAATAAAATTAAATAAAAATTATTAAAATAATTCTACTATATTACTAATTTATAAAACTCTAAAAAAGCTACTAAGCTACTCCTACGTTAGCTAGATATTAACTATAAAATATATTTAAAAAAAGGTAACTAGTTAACTATATAACACTATTTTAAAGCATCGCGTAAGAAAGCTAAGGTAATTAAAGTCTATATATAGGCTAAAATAGTAAAAGAATATATTTATAAAAGTAACTTTCTATTCGCTACTCTATTACTAGTTATTAAAAAACCTAAAAGAGGTATTTATATATATATTAACTACCGCCGCCTTAATAAAATAATAATTAAAAATTATAATATCTTACTAAAGTTAAAAAAGATACTTACTTATATAAATAAGGCGTATATTTTCTCTAAGTTTAATATTATCGCGGTATTTAACAAGATTAGAATTAAAAAAAGTAATAAGTATAAAATAGCCTTTCTTATATAATTTAGTTTATTTAAATACGTAATTACACCTTTTAAATTATATAACGCTCTAGACACTTTTTAATAATATATTAATTAGTTACTACATAAGTACTTAGACAATTTTTATTTAACTTATTTTATTAATATTATTGTATTTAGTAAAAATAAAAAAGACTATAAATAATATTATTTTAAAATTCTATACAGACTCCGCGAAGCTAGTTTATACTTTAATAATAAAAAATATTAGTTTTTAGTATAATAAGTTAGCTATTTAAGTATAATACTTTTTATTAATAGCCTAAAGATAAATTCTGCTAAATTAGAGCTGTTATAAAATAAAAATAATTTAAAATAGTTAAGAACGTTTAAATATTTATTAGTTTTATAAATTTTTATTAATAATTTATATACTGCTTCTCCTAGATTATATAACTACTAATAGAGTTAACGTGTAATAGCGTAGTAAAAAAAATTATACTAATATCTACTACTAAAAGAGTCTTTAAGTAGTTTAAACGGGCTTTTATTAACGCTCTAATACTTATTTACTTTAACCCTAATATATATATAATTATAGAAACTAACACGTTTAATTAGGTTATTACTAGTATACTCTCTTAATATAAAGACGACGTTTTATAGCCTATTACCTTTTTCTTAATAAAAATAAAACTAGTAGAGCTTAACTACCTTATTTATAATAAAAAGCTTATAGTAATTATCTATATTTTTAAAAAGTAGTAATCTAAACTCGCCGGTACGCTTAACCCTATGAAAGTATTTTCTAATTATAAAGCTTTAAAATACTTTATAATAACTAAATAGTTAAATCGCCGATAAGTCTAATAGACTAAGTTCTTATTAGAATTTAACTTTATAATTAAATATAGGCCTAGTAAAAAGAGTATAAAATCTAATATACTAACGTAATAGATTAAAAACGTTCCTATAAATATATATAATAATTAAATATAATACTAATAGTAGGTACTATTACCTTTTAAATAATTTAAACTACTTATATACGCTATATATAATAGTAGCTCTTAACACGCTATATACTTAACTAAAATCTTAATAGATATAATAGAGTTAGACGCTATAAGCTTATTTTAATAAATCTATAAAATTAGTAAAAAGCTATTTATTTTTAATAGTTAAAATAAAAATACTACTTTAAAACTTTATAATAGTTATAAGGACGCTAATAATATAAACCTATTAGAATTACTTAAAGCGGTTAGTGTCTATAATGATATTATTAAAACTATAGTTAATACTATAGAAAGCGGAATATACTATATATTTTACTAGTTTTATTATAATCTTAGTATTTATATTAAACTATAAAATTATTACCTAAATAATAATCTATTATATATTAACAGTAAAGTTTTTATACTCTATAATAATAAACTCTAAATACGTATTATATACAGGAGAGTGACATTAAAAAAGACTAATTAAAAAAGATACCTTTTTTAAAAATTTATATAAAACTAATTACTAAGCCTAAAAATACGTAAATAATACCGTTTTAAAGAGAAAATAATAGAGATTTCTATTAGTATTTTAGTTACGTTATATTTATTACCTGTAATAAATTAAAATTACCTAAATATAGTAATATATTGAACCCCTTTTTTAGACTCCTATAACTTTTTAGTTAGTAAATATATTTAACTAAAATTTTAACTATACCCTTTTAGGCCTAGTATAGTTTACGTGACTAGTTTTTCAAAGTATATTAGTAATCTAATTATATAATTATATTAATAAAAAAAATAGTATTAAGGCTTATATAATCACTGCTTACGTAATATATTATTAATATTATAGTATATTATAATATCTTTTTACTTTTATAAACTTAAACTCCTATTTTCTTAAAATAGAGCCAAAATTCTCAAAACTTAAATCTAAAATTAAACTTCTTTTAAAAGTAAATAATTTTCCTTTTTTAATTACTACTACTTTAGAAAAGCCTTAATAATCTATTTATAATACTATAAAAAGAATTAAAAAGAAGGAGAATAATTATAATATAAATAAAGTTTATAAAGGGGGTGTAAAAAAGTTAACTCTAAAAGATAAAAGAGTTATTAATAGAGACTTAACTAGAAGTTCTAAAAAAGAAAATAAAAGATAATTAATAGAAAATAGTCTAAATATTTTAAAAAGATACATATAAAAGACTTTAAAAGAAGAGGGTTACTCTATTAATATAAGTAAAAAAAACCAATAATTAACAAAGAAAACGCTAAAAAAAGAGTAAAATACGCTAAAGAATAATTAAAAAATATTAAAAATATAAAACTAGAAAAAATAATATTTTCTAATAAGTTAGTAATATAAAGGGATAGAACTAGAAAGGAGTTTTATAGAAAAAGGAGTAATAATAAAGTTAGAAGAGAACTGGCTATTAGCTAATTACAAAGTAAGTTATTTTAACTTTTTAAATTATTAAAATATATAACTTTTTATATATTTTTAGGCTATAGTTTTAGTTTTTTAATATTAATTATATTAATTATTTTATAGGCTACGACCTTACCCTATATATTTAGGGTACAATTTAGGTAGGAGGTAGAAGTAATTTAGTATTTATTAAAATACCTAATTCTTTTACTTCTTATACTAATAAGGATTATATAAATAAAGTCTGTATACCTAAGGTTAAACCCTATATAAAAAGGGGTAAGTTTTATAAAACTTTTTTTTACCCCTTTTTTTAATAATATAATAATATAATAATATAATAATATATATATTATTATATTATATTATAATTATAATCTTTATATTAATATTAATTTAGTTTAGTAATTTTAATAAGATAATGTCCCTATTTATAAAACTAACGACGTTTTAACTTAGTTTAAAAATAACAAAATTAAACTATTTTTTTATCTAGCCTATAGTCTTAATTTAGCCCCTATAGAAAATATATAGGATTTATTAAAATTAGGGCCAATTAAAAATAAAAAGGCTAATTTAGGTGTAGGAAATAGTTTAAATAGTATAGAGGCCTTTAAAAAAGCTACTATAGAGGAGTAGAATAAAATAACTTAAGAGGCTATTAATAATTGTATTTTATCACTCCCTAACTATTATAAAATAGTTATAGAAGCTAAAGGCTACTATACTAAGTACTAGTAATATATTATTTACTAGTTTATTATTAAAAATGTGAAAATTTGACTTTTATATATAATTATATAAATAATATATAAATATATAAAAATATTTTATATACTTATATATTATAAGTACTATTATAATATATATAAAAATAACTAAATTTTACATCTTAAACAAAAAGTTATTATAGTCTAAAGTAGAGTTCTAAAAATTATCTATATTTACTAATTTTTTTTTACTCCTAAACCCCTTAGTAAGCAGCCCCTAAGTAGGTAAATAGAATAAGCTAGTTTTTCTTTTTAAAACGTTATTTTTTGCCTATTTTTAGGCTTACTTATTAAAAAGTTATACTATCTTAAAAAAGGTATCTTTTTTAATTAGTCTTTTTTAATATCACCCCCCTGTAACTATATTATAATAATTATACTACTAAATATAATAGTAAGTATAAAATATAAGCGTAATTATTATAATACTATTACTAGCTACACTGTATAGATAGTATTACGTAATATATATATAACTACTTTACCTATACTAAAATAAAATTAAAACGTAAAAATAAGTATAGTTTATTATACCCTCTATTTATATTAAGTATATATTAGATAAGTATATTTTTTAATTTTATTACGCTATTACCTAAGAGCTACTATAATAGTTATAATTATAGATATATTATAGTCTTAATTAATTAACTATTTAAAAAAAATTTTATACTTTTAACGTCTCTTAACGCTAAAACTTATATTTAGATTTTTATTAAGTATATCTAGCGCGAGAAGGATTACTTATTAAAATTTATAACTAATTATAGTACGTAATTTACGTTTTAGTTTTCAAAATAATTATATAAAAGAGTTAGTATAACGCCGAAGTTATTTATAGTCTTTTACCTAAAAATAAATAAATAAATAAAAATTACTAATTAAGTATTAAAAGCTTATTTACGCTGCTTTATTAATTATAAGTAAAATAACTAAATAAAGTTATTATCTATTATAAAGTTTAAAATAAATAATAGTATTACGTTAATAGGTATAATACTATTTAAAACTATGAAAAAATATTTACTATATATAGGTATTAAACCTTTTAGTATACTACTAAAAAAATAAAAAATAATACGCGACGTATAAACTATAAATAAACTTTTTATATATATAAACTATATAAAATAATAACTGCGTCTAGCACTAACGTAGGTATAAGTAAAAATAAAAAAATATACTAATAACTAATAGCTATTAGCCTTAAAAATCTACCTAGGCGACTAAATTATATTTAATATATATAACGTCTACACGCGTCGCTCTAGAGAACTAAAAAATAAAAATTTTAAATTATTTAAAGTTATAGATATTTATAAAAAGTAACTTAATAACTACTACAGTATAGGCTAAGTTTTTAAATTTAATTTTATTAGTTATACTCTATTTAAAAACGTCTATTTATAGTTTTACCTATAGTTATTTTATTTATAAAATATAACACTACTACTAGAGTAATAGTAAAAACTATAAAAACTAATTACTATAAAAAAAGACCTACTAGTTTATAACATTAAAGTAATACTAAACTATAAAATTAATAAATATATAATTAACTCTAATATAGGCCGTAAAGGCCTATTAAAATTTTTTATTAAATAAGAAGATTTTAATAACCCTAACTAGTAACTTTATTTTAATATTATAGGCTATTATAAATATCTTATAGAGTACTATCGACGTTACTTATAAATACTTTAATAATTAAGTATATCCTTTTTAAAAACTTACGATATATAAATAGCTATTATTTAACTTATAATAAATAAATAATTAACTAATAATAAATAACTAAAAGTAATTAATAAATAATAAAATATAACTAGTAAATAAGTAGTATAATAGAATTATAAGAATAATACGGCTTAGTATAAAGGACTTTTTTAGAAGTATAAGTAGTAAATAAAAAAAGCTAAGCTTATCTATTATACTTATAACTCTAATAATTAGGTTATAATAAAAACAGCTCTACAGCTTACTATTTAAGTAGTTATATATTTTACTACTCTAATAGAAACGTTTTACTTTTATAAGTAATTAACTCTACCCTATTATATAAAAGTTAAAGATATATAAGGCTAATTATAAAGTTTTAAATATAAAACTTTTTAAAAACGGGAATAGTATTATAGGTAAACGCGCCTACGCCCTTACTTAAATATAAATACTAAAATAAATACGCCTACGCTAGTCTACACTAGCATTTTAGTATATACTTTTATCTTACTCTAGAGTACCTAGTTAGCTCCCTATATATAGATTTTTATTAAATATTAATATTTAATATCTACTTTTAAGCCTCTGTAATATAACTATTAAATAGTTACTAGAACTAAGCTTCTAATAATCATATAACTAATTTATTATTAATAAAAGGATAGTTTAATAAGTAGGATAATAATAACTAAATAAATAAGTGCCGGCCCTTTAAAATTAATTAATAATATATTTAGAGTATACTTATATTATTATTAAGTATAGTTCTTACGTAATTTATTACTATAATAATTTTAAGTATTAGATAATATATACTATTAAAAAAATATATAAATTAATTAAAAATTAATTAAAAATTAATTAGTAGCAGCTAAGCTTACTTACCTTAGTATAGCGTATTAATTATCTTAATATACTTAAAGTAGTTAGTTTATGCCACCTCTTGGCACGACTAAGGTTAGATGGCCTGCTTCCTGCACCAAGCTCGAACCTGAAACACACCTACGTCACAGGCGCTGGGACATACGGGTGTCCGTGGATTTTCTGTTACGTGAACGAGACCTCCGCAAATAACTGGTGAGAACGATATCACGTGAAGGGAAATCCACTGACACCCCGTTCGTATATCCCTCGATCGTGTTGCCCCGTCTGAGAGGCCTGCTAAAAATGGACCGCATCTCAGCTTGTGTGAATGGAGGCAACGATCGATCATCGCCAGGGCATCGGCTGCACCCAGACGTGTACAATCTAGATTTAGTATAAATGCCTCTGGTTTCTTGCTCTCAAGGAGGTAGGGCTTCACTGTCGGCCATTCCAGCATTCCTCTTATCGAACATACCCCAGAGACCAATAGCGTCTTCATCTATAACATATACTGTAAACATGCGCTTCTCGACCATCGCCGTGGGTCTTCTTGCCGGATGCTTCGCTCAGGCATACGAGATTGTCCTGTACAGCGAGGAGGGATGGACTGGGGAGGAAGCTTCCTTCTCTCTCGACGGCAACCATCAACTCGGGTAAATTTTCCATAAAACATTGCCATACATCATGGTCGTTTCTCCCCTTCTAACGCAGTGCTCGCAGCTTTGAGGCCCACTCGTGGGAATGGTTCTCGCCCCTCGGAGACGGCTGTTGCGTCCGTAAGTACCATCGTACCTATCACCTACCTTGCTAGGTATGCAGGTATTGGGTGCACACTTATCCTGACCTTATATAGGCTTCTGCTACAAGAGCTCACCAGTTGGCTATCGTTGTAAGTATCTTGTGCAATCCCCTCAACCCTGACCCTTATGGGTCGGTAGCTTACTGACTCGTGTATGTATATAGGCTCAGACGATTCCAACTATCGAAGCAGCTCTCCCATTGACGAAGTCGCTACTGGCTGTGGCGAAAATGCACTTTTAGACTGCTAAGCGATCGGGTTGTTGCATAAGGGAAGGCTGGGAATCAGCACAGAGGCGTGGAAAGGATGAGGCGGATACGCTCGTTTGCTTACAAAGTGGACGGTCTCGTTCGATTCGGTACATTCGTTTGGAACTAAGTGTCAACGTTATATTGAATGTGATTCTATGGCCAACTAAAAGCTCGAACATTGTGGTTTTTATTGCCGTGGGACCGATCGAGAAAAACACCTGACAAACGTCCGCCTTAACCACAAAGGTATTTCCTAGTAGAGTCGTGTTACAGACTCACAGCCGAATTGCAATTCTATAGGGTTACTTAGTATCTTGATGCTTATTACATAGCATCAGCTACAAGTTCGAGTAGTATACTAACCTAAAACAAAAATATTTTTTGCAATCCTTATATACGCTTATTTTTTTAACTATATCTAGAGGAATAACTTTTTTAGCCTATACCTTTTTTAGACTAGTGTCTTGACGCTACACTTTACCTCTTTTTATATAATTATATAGTAACTATGCAGGTATTTAGGCAGTACTAGTTTTTAACTTTAATTAGGTAGCACCTATATATATTTTATAGGAATGGGGAGGGAGAACTAAATTATAGAAAAGTAGTTAGAACGGTTAGTTAGTAGTAAGCTTAATAGGTATTAATTTTTTTTTTTTAATAATTATATAGTATACTATATACTAAAAAGCGCTATTATATATTTTAGTAAAATAATTTATTTATTTTTTATTTACTAATTTTAATACGCCTTCTTCGTATTTATTAATTTAATAAAATTTTATATAGCCTTCTTATAAAGTTTCTTATATATAAGTTATTTTTTTTAAAAGTACTATTTGATTACTATTATAAAGTTAGTTAGATATAAAAATTTTTAGTTAAGTATATTATTTACTTAAACTAAGTAAATATTATTTACTATACTAAAAGTATGTTAGCCTAAGTAGCTCTAGTACTAATAAGCGCTAATTTTTTTTATAAAAATAAGTTAAATATAAATTAATTTACCTAAATTATAATGGTAATTATTATATATATCTATAGTTTTACTACTACGTTTTAAATAAGCTTTAAATTAAATTTAGTACTAGTAGTAAAAATTTTTTTTTAAATAACTTTATAAATATTAGTATAATAATTAGAGTTACTATAACTAAAAAAGTAAAATTATATTAAAAATATAAAAAATAAAAAATTAATAAATATAATTATAGTAAAAATTTATATATAGCTTTTATACACTATTTTTTATACGTACTATAGTTTTTTTTTAGAGTAATAGCCTTAATACTAACTTTGTTAAATTAGATTACCTTTATAGCGCTGCTGCTTTATGCGCGCGCGTATTGAAGCCTACAGGGAGAAGCTTAACGGACAGGAGGTTAAATGCGCTAATTGCGTGTCCGAATTATCAATTTACTAACCACAAACATATTTGATCAAAAACGTCATTTCCACAGACCGCGCACTAGCCACCAAGGAGAAATGTAGGATAACGTTCGCGCACTTTTTCAAAGCTGTGAATATAAGCGAGAGGTTCATACGTGAGTTTGAGAGGAGGGAGCACATTGATAGCCTTTTAAGGGTTTTAGCGGAACGATTCGAGCAAGCCAACTCCGCTAATTAGGTGAATTATATAAATAGTGCTTTAATCCTTGAGAGGTGGACTGTCCTCTCGTTTCTAGCAATTTCACAATATCGTTTGGACTCGGCGGAGGGTTGGCTTTTTAATGCCGAGTAGTGCTACGTGATTAATTGGTTTTGCGTTCACTGTGCTAAATTGGGTCGACTATTATTGGCGACGGTGGTGACAATTGCCGCGAACTGACGTATCGTAATCGTTGGGTTTCGATAATAAATCTTGCTCGTTTGACCGCAGAGACCTGTTGTGGCGGAAGAGAGTCCTCCTGAGCTGGGGCTAAGGGACGGGCGCTAGGGCACAGCCCCAGTCTATTAGAAGAGGCATCACTTCAAGAAGGCAAGCTGGGAGTGCCATTTGTATCCGCCGATTCTAGAGGGAGAGGAGGGGAACCATTTTGGGACCGTTGATTTCTATTTCCGGGACGTGTCATGCGGGGTTCGACCCTGCGCTAAACGGAGATCCCGATGCACGCTGTTGTCAGGATTGTTCTTGGAATGGATGGAGAAGTCCCTCCTAAAGCGGCGGGAACAACCTCCAGATTCGCCAGCGAATTCCCCGTCAACGTGCGTTGAGGAGTAATGTTTTGCTATTGGAGTGCTGCTACTTGCAATGAGATGCTCAGTTCGTTATCCCTTCCAGACCGAGCATGTACGGAAAGGTGCTCATCGTTTTGCACGCCTTCCGATTCCTATGGCCGTTGTTCCATATGGGCCTTTACTAGTATTGCGGGCCCCTCCGACTGACTCCTGGTTGGGCTCCGCTTGTGGCTGCTACCCGGGAGCTCAAAGCGGGCCTTGACGCTCGCCATAGCTTTCATGGTTACCGTCACTCTGGCGATGTACATCCTCCGTCTCATAGCGCCGTGACAACAACGCTGAAGATCCTTGACGCTATGGCGCCAGCGCTAGAAAGAGCGTGTTTGCCTAGGCGCTTGCTCCGCATCGGCAACCTTCCGGAATCCGACGCCATGTAGCTTGATAGATACCTTGAACCCGTGTCATGGTTGTACTCGTTCGAATACGAAAGTGCCTTCGTGGACCGCGTGTGTCGTTGGCGCTACGAATACGAAACCAATTCTTTCGTTGCTTGAAGAGATTAACGAAGAAAGAGGTTGTCGTGTCCGCCTCGGGGGTGCTGGTAGCCGCCACTACCACCGTTCCGAAAACATTGTGAATCCTAGAGAGGGAAATCGCAGGAAGGAAGATCGGGCACGTGTTCCCGCAGCCTTGCGAGGTTTGCAACGTTACGTCCTTGTACGTTGAGTACACAGGCGATAGCCGCAATACGAGCAACCGTCTCCTATCCCCGTGCCATGTACATGCCGGACTTCGTCTTCTTTTCGAACCCCCTGCCTTGTCAATGAACACGCCGATGCTATGCAGAATCAATACATACAAGGTGAGGATCCAATATTCCTGCATGCACGTCCAGCCGGATCTGTTGCGAGGACCGGTCGAGATAAGCACATGGTCGCAAGGGTGCGTAATATAGGGCGCGGCACAGATATGTGCTGCAGGCGCTGGGGTGTCGACGTTGGTGTTGGTGTGCTGCAGCGCCAGGGGGTCTGCTTTAGGCGGGAGATAAGACCGGGGTCATGCATCGGATTGCGACTTCGTTGCGGGTGGAGTTGTGCGACGCAAGACCGATGGTAAAGCTGGATCTTGGAGGCGCAGTATATCGTGCACTTGCGCCTTCTAACAGTCTGCTGTCTTCTTCTGTTCTGCTCGCCCTGTGCTCTACGTAGCCTCGTCTTTTCGATTGTTCCTCGCACAAGTTCAGGGCCGGACTACTCGTGGGTTCGGGGTCGACGTGGGATAGCGTTTGGTATCTTGTAGCGTCATGGTGCCAGAGGATGTAGAAATGGTCATGCGAAACGGCTGGTCTCGCCAGCTAAGAGATTGATTTCATGAGGCTCCGATACAAGCGACCAGCCTCAAGGTGGGAGGAGTTGCTCCGAAGGGGAGGAAGAATGATGCCGTATTCCTAGGTGCCTTTGAGACCTTTGGCTTAGGACGATCGGAGCTTGATGTGGAGAACATGAGGGAGGATGCTGCTTCGAATGCCCTGATGGCGGAAGCCATGCCGCATGTAGGAAGCCGGCGCGGTTGTGGTTGCGCTAGGACCCCACAAAAGGTTCTGGCATCGTGGACATAATTGTCGTCTCCTTCATGCGGAGCAGAACGCTGCCATGCTGCCCGCCGTCGCACCGTTGCTCGGCGCGTATTTGACTTCTCTTCCCGAGTCGAAAAGGACATTGGAGGAGATTTTTGCAGAGATTCGGAAGAATGAAGAACCACAACGGCGACTGCGTCATGAGCGGGCGTACGGTCTCCTGGACACGCTCTCTCGTTTGTTACGGACGATGTGAAGAGTTGGCATCAGCGTGCACGCAGCTAGCAGTTGCTAGCTGCGAACGAACCTTGTCTCCCTTCCGTCCTCGTGAAAACATCTCCCCGCCCTCGGCATACGCAGGACCTATTACCGAGTCCTCGTTCCCCTTTTGGCACGGCGTACACTGCAGAGTGTCTTCTCCCGGTAGCTGGCGAAGGTCGAGGTCCTGGTCGCTGGCTGCTTCCCCCTCTCTCCCTCCCCGCTACTTCCTCCGCCAGCCTTGCTACCGCCCACCTCTTACCACCATACGCCCGCCAACCCCTTCTATCCACCCCCCCAGAGACTCTCTCTTTACGCAGGAATAGCTGTCGTCCTTACGCCTAGTCTGCTTGCTACGTCCTTGCCGTGAGCTTCAGCAGTGAGCGAGCAATTCCGTCGGCATGCGACCCCGCTACGGCGCCTCGAACCACGCCAGTAACACCACTGATACTTGGATTCGGCGAGAAATCCAGGCAGTATGAAGGCATGAGCGTCGTTCGCTTATCATGAGCATCGTGACTCGAAGCGCAGCGGCACACAACTGCCGGCTAACCAAGTGTAGGCTCCCCTTCGGCAAGCAGCTCACCACGACATGACCTCGCACCCGCAGCCCAGCATGGTCCGCGAAGTGGCTCTGCTTTGTACCGCAAGCCTGAGCTGCAGCTCGACTCGATCTCGAGTACTGCCTGGCGACGTCGAAGTTTCACGGTGTGTCCTCGACCCGCTGCCGAACACCCCCGAACGAACGACCGTTTAGACAAATCGCCAAACTCCGCACCCGGTTTATGCGAGGAGATTTCTTTACGGACTACGAGATCTGCCTCGCAACATACGAGGCCGGCGACTTGCTGTAGACGACACCCTAAAGAGCTGCCGGCATACAGCGAGACGCGAAAGGACCCCACCAAGAGCCGTTGCCACATTTACAATGACGGCAACTTTCGAAGACAGGACGGATTCAAAGAGTTGAAGGCATCCCGGGCTTGCAGGCGCTTGCTGCGGTCTTAACGATTGTGCCGAGTGCCCTGTTTCCTTTGATGGCCGAGAAGCAAGCACGGTGAAGCTTTCAAGCACAGCGGACGATTTACAAGAGCTCAAAAGCATGTATTGGTATATACAATAATGGGTTCGAAATTGAAAGAATCGGACATAGGGAAAAGAGGACGGCGTCGCGGCGCATTCGAATCGGTGAACAATCCTCTGGAAATCTTCGCAGCCCCGGCCCCAAAACCTATACAGATGCGGGCTCAACTGGTCTCGAGTGATATGCCCTGAGCAAGTATCACAGCTGGTGTCCTGATCCACCGAGGCTGCCTTGCTGGTTACCCTGGTCACCTTGCAGCTTGTCAAACGACCATCTTGGCTGCCATGATCGTGCAGGCCGTCCGTCCCGATCTCGACATCTCTTCTCCAGCTCGCCCTTCTTCCGATTATGACTCGACTTGCTCCTCGATGCGACCACAACTCCGGTTTTCATGCTATTGGGATCTTCTCACATCGAGGTCTTATCATGAATTTCCTTTAGGGTCCAGGCGGCAACTCATCAGTAGTCTTCGATCGCAGCTCTCCGATGTATACGTTGGGTCTCCCCTGTCTTGTTCTCCAGGATGCAGTCGAGCAGCTCCAATGAAGAACTAGGCGCTGAATGGCCCAATCAGATGATTGTTGCTGCAGGGACATCTAGAAGTCGTGCGAGACTCTTGATAGTGGAGCAGGCCTGGTATCGAGGTTGTTCTTGGGATCCGATGAAGTCAGAGACCGAGAGACCCGGTCCCGTGGCAACCTTCTCGTCCCCATCCTGCGTATTACCAACCGATGGATGCGCAGGCGAGGACATGTTGCCCCCATAGTGAGCAATCGAATGTCGTCGACTGAGGCGCGTCCACGTTGAAGCGCGACTTTCTCAAATAACAGCTCAGGTCGGAGGTCCTGTTGGGATCCTAGTAGTTTGTATCTTCTTTCATGGTGGAAGCTCCGAACCAGGCAGACATGACAGGGCCGTCTCCCTTTATGTTCATGGGATTGCCCTACGATCCGTGGACGTTCATGGCTGCCATGCCGCTGGTCAATCCTGTCATACCATTGTCGGCCTGGGGGGATATTGGGTGCCCACTCATACTGCTGTATGAGGAAAGATCCAATACTTCAGTTATTGAATCTTTGGTTTCGTTTGCTGAGGTTGGTCTTAATCTCAGCCTCGCGGTCAGAACCGCCATACTCGGCCTTGTGCATGGTTGGGTGGAGCATATCCAGGCCCCTCGTACCGGGCCAGCTTCGTCAGCCCGACCTGGGTCTCCGTGCCCTTGGGCTCCTCCTTTTGCTCGATGGACGTGACGATCCTCCACGAGGCACGGTGGGCGCCAATGACGTTCTTGTAAACGACACGAAGAGGGTTCCGCTCATCGACAGAGAGCTCCTGGTGCCATCACTGCCGCTCTTGTGGGTAGTAGCCGCCCCACCAGCAGATATCGAATCCCACTTACCATGGCGGCGACCGTCATGCATGGAGAGGCGCAGAGTGTCAGTAACTCGTGCGAGTAGACACACCGGCCTTTGTGGATTGGCTTGGTAGCTCCGCCTTCGTCGTCTGCTAAATGCACCGTCCTCATCTCCTGGACCGATCTGCTCGTGGTCATCGCAACCAGCTCAGGTTGTTCTTTCCAACAGAGTGAATGTTACCGCCGCGATATCCGCTTCTCTAATGCCAGCAACGAGGCTTTGTCGAATGGCACGCCTGGAAGGTTTGGTTCGGCTTTCGACGCACAAAGCCTTGACTTCCTCTCTGAATTTCCCAGCGGGTCGTTCTGGAGAACATCGAAACGAAAGTAGATGCAGCGGCTACATTTACATCCTGCCTCTTCTTCTGCATCTGGGCAACCCCCCTCGCATGGGCGTCGTTGACAGCGATCTCGATGATCTGCTTGGGTGCTGCGCTTAAGGACGATGCGGAAGCTGCTGTTGCTGTCGTCGACACACCGTCCGACTGCGGATGATTCTGCTATGTTTTCCATCTTTCTTTGCGCATTGCCTCTGCCCTGGCGGGCATAATGGGCACGAGAGTCAACTCCTCAGGGGAGGTCTTGTCTTCGCGGTCGACACGCTCACCCTGTACACCGGGTACTGGGTTTGCGCTTCTCGGAACTGTCTTTGACCGTAACCTACATTGTCTTCCAGGCTTCCGTCTTAATATGTAGGGTGCTGGCTGCTCGGCGGGTACACTTCGATAGATCCACATCGGTGCCTTCTTTCTCACGAATATGGAAGAGACCGATTACCGCAGGCTCGCCGGCGCCGACACCGACAAGGTTGCAGGGCTGACTGGGACGGCAAACATCTTCTCTGCCTGGGCCTTCTGGCTGTCTGAGTAACGGTAGGTAAGCAGGTTGCCTAGCTGGTTGGACATGTGCATTATATCCCGAGGTTCTCGTGTGCGCACGATCAGCAGGCTGGTGAACGGCACCGGTCGGGGGAAGAGTCCGACGGTGCGCGCGCTGTCGATTGAGCGCTGGAACTTGGACCAATTGCGCAATACGAAGTGACTTTTGCTCGAGATCACCCTCCATCCACTGCACTCAGCACGCCGTACGGAGAGGTTCCGACGGCGAGATATCCTGTCGTGTTAGGCGTCCGTTTTATTGGCGAGTACCAGTATGGCACAAGTCCAAGCCGTGTCAGGTGGTATGACGGATGGATGGAAGTTCCACGACCGGTTTCTTGCCAACTACCTTGCTGAACTTCCGGCGATACGATAGTAGACGCTTCTCTAAGCTGCGACTAAGGAGTCTTCGTTATCTCGCCATTTTTCTCAATGGCCGAAGCAAGGCACCCGCGTTTCCAGAACACGACCAGGTCAGTCCACCCAGGGAAGAACTCTTTCAAGATGCTCAATTGCAAGTGTTGCTTCTCCAGCTGTCATTTGCCACCGTGCTGATAACAGGCAGAGACGCCACAATGACATGCCCTGGCTTCGTGGACGATGGTTCGTCGGTAGGGACCTTTTGGTCGTTTGCCATTAGCCATCCGTCAGGTATCGCTATGTCGATATTGACTGGCTGCTGTTGTGGTTATATGCCACTTTGGGGCCGAACGCACCAATTTACTGGACGAACCCTTTTTGTGCGTTAGCCACAGAACGGAGATCGGGAAGACACACTCACTTACGTTCTTGGTGGCTGGGGCGTCCTTGCGCTTGCTGCCCTGAAAGTACATGGTCGGTCCATGACGCGACCGCTATCGCCCCCCTCCCGCTTCGTGCAGTGGCCGTGGCCTATCGTTTGGCCCTTGTAGCTGGAGGGGGTGCGGCGACACGCATTGTGAGCTGACAACATGGGTTGAAACGCATGCGTAGAGAGGCAAGAATCGCCTTACTACGACCTTGTTGATGCACGCCTGCGGACGCTGTGGTAACCAAGTACGAAGCCACCGGTGTCCCGGCCCGGGGCTGCGAACGCTTGTCGTGAGGGTCATACACGAACGGGTGGAGTTGCGGACGGTGTTCTGGTTCGACAGGGAGCCACTGTGTTATCACCATTACGACGAGTGCAGGAGACCGCTCCAGGTCGAAGGGTCGCCTACTCAAGTCAATCGCTGTTGGCGGTGAGGAACACTGCTACGTACCTCTGTACGAATCCTGCGCCAGTCCATCGATGGGGGCGTCGAGGTAGTGGAGATCGGCCTGGTGAGGGCAGAAGGTGCGCGTCCTCGGCCTCCTCTTTGATCAGTGCGAGCGCGGTATGGGAGGGGCCTGATCCGCCCCGGCACCAGGAGTGAAGGACAAGCTGGCATTCTTGCTACCGGATCCCTTGTCGGCTGCCTCCGAGGACTGCTGAGATCACTGGCACCAACTCCTCCGACATCGTATTGGTCATTACCGTTGTAGTCAGAAACGTTTTAGGCGTACAACGAGCTCGCGGGCGAGGGAACGAAGACGATGGAGGCAGTCGGGCGGCCGTCTTCGCAATCGCTCGACACAGGTTCATACCTTGAACGTTAGAGCCGCGGACCCGGTGTCGAAGGGGTATCGGGCCTGACCCGCGGTAACAAAGTTGAAGGCCCGATCAACGATGATCTTCGGCTTGTGGACGATAATGTCAAGATTGAGGTCCCCGAATCCAAGAATTCGTTTACGGCGCGTGCGTCTATGCCGGAAACAGTGGGAGTATCCAGGACTAGATGCTGAGGAAGAGGTTGCGGTATGTTTGGCGGGCGAGTGGGCACGTTGTCTTCACTCTCGCTGACAGCAGTGCTAGATGGTTGGCCCGGAGCCGAGACTATGATCTCGAGCTTGTGGGCGGTTCTGGCTCGGCGGAAAGGGGCTCAAGATCTCCGCCAAACTGCCCTGGATGCAGCTATGATTACCAGCTTTTGAAACTGAGACGTGCTGTGGGCTTTGGTGGCAAGTCTCCAGTTCCCACAGGGAGAGTTGCTCCTGGGACCGAGTTATGCTCCTATCGTGCTGGTCCGCAAATGCGCCAGTGATCTCGGGGTTGTGAATGCTCGACACCCGCCTGTCGAGATGTCTTGAATTCGAAATGGCACATGTGCTGTCTAAGCATCGTCGGACCTCCACGGTTGTGACCCTCGTCCTGTCGGTCTTATTCATCTCGCTCAAGGCTCGGCACCCAGCGGAGCAAGCCTGCAGTATCGAGGTCGCTGGCGGTGCTGTCGGGTAGTCCTGTGATATCGCGACGTCCAAGGCTGTGAGAGGCATCAGGTTGTCGTGGTGGTGCAACCACGCAATGGCTGATCCGAGCGGCCCTGCAATGGTGCGGTGTATCGGGATATCTGCAGCAAAAGTCAGAGTCAGTGGCCTAGCTCGTCCAAGTTCCGCTTCTTCGGCGACAATGGACGAGGATGGGAGCTTCGCATCGCGCTCTGCTAAGACCGCCCCTCCGTAACGCAGCCGCGGGTCGGGGTCGGTGGATTTCGCACATACCTTAATCGAGCGCCGTAGCGATTGGCCACTGGACTGGCCTTCGGGTGCATCTGAAGCCTTGCTGCCACCGCAGGAGGTGTCATTGACGCTGTGGTCAGCGAATCCGCTCTCGTGCCTGCTTCCGTCCCCGTCCCCGCCGAGCACACAACAGCCACCGGCCCGTTTGCTGTAGAGTAACTCTACCTATCGTAGCAACTCACTCTCTAGAAGAGCCACCATAGCAAGAAGACGCAGTGGCAAGAGAGTCGTAGGTCTGACGGCGGGTGAAAATGTGTTGGAGGGGGTGGGTGAGTGGATGGGAGAGGGGAGAGGGAGCAACGAGTTGAAAAGCCCGAAGAACACCAAGGCCGTTGTTCACCTCCGCCGACCCGGAGCGTAAAGCAAACGAACCATGCCGGCAACACAAAATATAGCAGTCTGAGCCTCTGATGTCGCTCCCCAACCATCGTCTACTGTGGCTATGTCCTCGGTCGAGGTCCGCAAAGTCGAATTCTTCGAATTACATGCTGAGAAGACAGTATGAACATATTTACGGCCAGGAAAAGCCTCGAAGGTCGCCCAATGGGCCAGAGGAAGTACCAATCTTAAACGTGCAGTCTCTGGCATTCGTGGCATGCAAACATATCATGCCAATACATATCTACGGTCTGCGTGTCCGCATGGTACACGTGGGTAACTGTAAGATCGGCTTCTAGAAGCCCCATACCACCATCAGAGTCCACCATCGGCTGGTCCTTCTGTCTTTGGTTAAAAGCGCAAATACTAGCTATGGGAGTCGCAGCGTGCAGCTGCTCTAGCACGAACCTTCAAGGGGCTCACCAACGACAGCATCTATATAAAAAGGCGGCATGCTAGGATGCACAATGAGTGCGTACCAAGGGCTCCTTATTCACGTCTCGCCCATGGCCGCTTCTTGCCAGTCCACCAGTTCGTACTGCGCCAAGTGAAGGTGCCGTGGAGCTCTATCTTCTACCTATCGGCTGCTATCGCGTGTCCGCACACAGTAGCCCTCACTCACCCGGCCGAGCGTGTCATACTGTTGGTACGGCATGGTGGAAGTCGTAATGCTTTCGCACCTTGCTACGCGTTCCCAATTGGCGGAATATACATTACCAAAGCATGCTTATATCACCGGTGACTTCTGCATGCATGTCGAGCATGGCAGAACCCAAGATCAATAATGTGTGTTACCCGTTTCATTCCCCATGAGCTCTTCACGTGTGGAGTCGAGCTGCAATCTGTACCTGCGGTGACACTAGGTCCGTACGGAAGAGGATGGAGCGACAATCTTCTTATTCCATGAACGGTCGTCATCGTCCAGTACGATTTTCCTCCCACTCCGAAGTTCGTACGGATAAGCGTGTCCGGCTCGACGTATGGATGGCCGCATGTTCATTGCCTCCCCACAACTGAGTGTGCCAATGACGTTGCGCCTCGTTTTGGCACTCGCTGGCGGTCGGTGCTTTTGCGTCGGCGTTATGGTGAAGGCCTTGTTCACGGGAAGTAGGTCTGCATGTTCGTAGAGCTCGGGTGTTAGGTTTGATACAGAATCTGCACAAGGAGAGCAATCGCAGGCCGCTGGCAATGGCCACAGGCCTCTGCGACTGTGAAGCTCGTCATCCAGAGCCGGGGAAAAAGAGAAACAGTCGGCACCCGAGCTCTGTTCTAGCGAAGTCCCTCTCTTCCTCTCGCAGCATGCCGTCTCATGGCCTCGGGTGACGCTCCTGCCGCTCTTGCCTCCCCAACTCATACCCGAGCCCGCACAAAGCCGTCACGTAAACCAGTGAAGGCAACTGCGTCCCCGCTCCGCTCTCCCGGTCAACCCCCGCCCCACAAACGCCGTACCCCAACTTTCTTCAGGTATATATGCTTTTTGTTTTGGAAGGGACTTCGCTCTTGGACGGGCCTTGAGCTGCAAGTGGGGGAATGGGTTACTTGGTCTAAAGGTAAGCGCCTGCATCCTTTGAATACGGTTAAACCTTAGCGTTTAGCGTTCCATCCTGATGGCAAGGGGTGGTTAGCTTTTTGCGCCGGTTCGAGTCTGGGTGTGGGCGTGGGTGAGTTGATCTTCTTTTTGTTTTTTTGTTTTGTTTTTGGCCCTAGGGAGGGTTAGCGACACCTACGATGATGACGGGGCTGGCTATAAGGACGTATTTGGTAGGTACTTGCTCAACTGGCCGGTGTTCTTCCTGTGCGGTAGAAGGTACGTTGCCTAAGCTGTTTTTGAGATTTCAGTGCTCTCGGGCGCTAGCTGCTGAGCATGGCGAAGCTCAGCGGGTGAGTGCCAGCATATCTTGGACTTCCTCATATCTTTTAGGTAAGCAGTTGATGCTAAAGTAAGCTGTAGATCGGATCTTGGCCGTGTATGCTGGCAGTGGCGTGCTAGTTGAGGAGGATGTCCATGCTAACGCGCAGCGTTTCCGCTGTCCGCTTCAGCACCACTTCCGATATGCAATCTACCTGGCTCTATTCACTGCAGTGCAACTCGGCGCATGGCTCTCCTGCGTAGGGGCTATACCGTGTCTGGAACGACGCGGTCCCACGTTGAGGAACAAGGGCTTTGCCAAACATGCCAGGCTAGATTAAATGACCTGTCGGGAGCCATTTCCCGAATATTAGTAGGGAGTCTAGGCGTTGGCGTAAAGGCTCTACGGCTTCGGGGCAACAGAACAGGAAGACGAAGTCCTGATCGGAAAGCATCGCCAGGTGTTAGTGCAGACGCTGGGAAGCCAAATCATCGTTGATTGATGAGAGTGGCCTGCCGCCGACGATGTAGGAGTGTCATGTTAATTCTCACATGACGATCGAGCTGCAGAATCGACCTGTGAAGCAATTCCTGCCTAGCGCTTGTTTCTTGAGGTTGTGAAATGAAGCCCTAGACGTTGGAATCGAAGGCGGGTTTCAAAGGAAAGGTCTTAAACAGGTAAGTCCATGCGCTTTCTTGCGTGTATATCTGAGAGTCTGAACATTTGACGTCAGCCCAGGGATGGCCGGTAGCTATTGGTGCTTTTCGTGTGAAATCTTGCCAAGTCATTGAACCAGGGCTGCGCCAAGTGCCCTATATCTGCGACAGATCACCGTAAGCCCACGTTACACAAATATGATTCACTAAGCAGGAGATAATGCTACCCCTTGTTCGCGAAGACATCACGATCTCTTGGAAATATGCGCACGGAAAGGTCAAGTGGATCGGCGAATGCTTCCAGATGGTGGAGGAAAAAACATACGCACAGAAACCGACAAGATTGGCCGCATTGCTGCGGCATTCGTACATCGTACGTAGACTCCACGGCGCAAAATCCGCCTTGAGTAGGCGAGATGAGAGATCTCTCGAAGATTGCGCTCAGCGTTGGTCCCAGTTGTATCGTGGACCAAATGTTCTACCTTCCGAATCAAGCCCAAGTCATCTGTATGTAAACCTCGGAGCCACATCTACCTATCTTGAAAGAAGGAAAAGTGTGGAAGGAAAGTATTCCCGAAGCGCAATGGCATAAACTACTCTGCGAAGACAGTACCACAGCAATGATGTTTCAGTTTCATTCGGTCGCCCCACTACAGACTACCTAGGTAGGTTTGGTAGGTTTTATGCTAATGTTTCATATCCCGCCGCAGTCGTTCGCGATTCGACAATCTGCATCACAAACCTTATGCACACAGTTCGGAACGATTCTGGCGGGCGTCGGATGAGAAGCGGGGCAATCAAACGTCTCTCACGCGAAGCCCTCCTGCGGGAGCTAGCAATAGCCACTAGCCTTAACACTCAACTACCGGTTTTGTTTTCCACCCTGGACTGGGATCTGGCCTTCCTTACCAGCATCTAGCGCGTATCTCATAGATGGCATTTGGGCCGAAAACCCGGTTCCCGCAATGCATAGTACCGAACGTTGGCTTCGGGCGATCCATCGGCAGGTGGATGCCGGCGGATATAAGAGGTGTACATAAGATACCCCCAGCATGTGTCCCCAGAAGTACAAGCTTGAAGCTGACATTCCTTTTCTACCTCACGCTCTTTAGCAACTCGTCGCTGGTTTTGCCTTCGATTGCTCAATTTTGAAACTTTTCCAAGGTTCCATTCACTTGACTACTTCACTCTTTGAACACACGCTTCTGTCAAAACAGTCGACACGATGAAGACTACTACGTTCCTCACCCTCGCTGCCGTCGGCAAACTGGCCGCGGCCCACTGTACTTTCCAAGAGATGCTCGTCAATGGCAAGTCCCAGGGCACCACCGGTGTTCGTGGTACCTCCAACCAGAACAATCCTATCTTGTCCACTGCGAGTGATTTGGCCTCGGATATGATGATCTGCAAGGGAGGATCCAAGGTCTCCGGACAAGTCAAGGTCGCCAGTGGTGACAAGCTTACTCTGCAATGGCACCACAACAACCCCCCATCCTCTGGCGATGCGGACGAGCCTATTGCTAAGGTAGGTTGACATCTTTGGCACGCACATGTGAACAGGGCTAACTTTGCTTCAGTCTCACAAGGGACCCATTACCGTTTGGGTGGCCAAGGCTGATAGTGAGGGTAAAGGTAATGCCTGGGTGAAGATCCAAGAGGATGGCCTCAGCGGTGGCCAGTGGGCCGTCGACAAGTTCATCAGCAACGCTGGCAAGATCGACGTGACCGTGCCTGACCTTGTCGCTGGTGACTATCTCATTCGCTCTGAGATCATCGCCCTGCATGAGGCCAACAACGCAGGCAAGGCCCAATTCTACAACGGGTGCGGCCAAATCACCGTCACTTCTTCCGGCACGAAGAGCATCACCAACGGTGCCGACATCCAAACCGTCTACAAGACCGACGATCCCGGTGTCCTTTTCAACATCTACGGGGGTGCGACTACCTACACTATTCCCGGCCCGAAGGTCGGCGAAGGTTTCGGTTCCGGCTCTGGTGCTGCCTCACCGGGCGAGGGTGCGGCTTCTGCTGTCCCGAAGCAAGCTGTCAAATACGTTGCTTAGCAGCCTGCTACCCTCGCGAAGGTCGTCAAGAGCGCCTCTGCCGCCACTCCTACCCCGGGCTCCAGCTCTGGCAACGTCGCCAAGTATGGTCAGTATGGTGGCAAGGGCTACACTGGCGCCACTGTCTGTGCCTCTGGTTCCACGTGCAAGGCGCAGAACAACTACTTCTCCCAGTGCTTGTAAGCACATGATCCAGCGCGCAGGCTGAGAAAAGTTGTGTTGTTGACACCTTGATTGGCAGTCCCTCTGCGAGTTGCTGCGCCACGCTTTAAGGATCTATGTTCTTGTATGTATATTTTATTGTATAGATTTCAATGGTCAGGGAGATTCAAGCTTCCTACGACTGTGATTTGTACGTGTCTGCAGTGTGCTGTCCTGCTTTCCGGGTTTTGCCCTGGATCTCCTCCGTATAAACATTTTCCCCATCCAAATACATATCCTACGTTTAGGTCGAGCAGGATTTCCATTCTTGGTCGGATGTCCTTGCCGCGTAGAGGGTTTTCATTGAGCAAGGAACCAAAACTCCGTATCATACTTCGGGTATTTCGTTCGACTTCTCTCCAATGATTGCCTGAATGCTTCAATGGTGGCTCATCGCATCTAGCAGCGCTAGATGGAAGGGGTTCACAGCAAGCGCTATTGCCCTCGCAAGACGCCGTGCCATAGTTTGTTGTTACGGAGGCTTCTTCAATGTGGGTGGCTTTACTACCACATCTGATGACAGCACTGGCAAGTGCTGGTATGCACTCAGTTAACAAGATAAAATTCTATGTAAGAGCATGTACTGGGACGACGATGAGGAAGGGAGTCGCGGTCTAACAAGGACCGAACCATCCACGAGTGAGAGCCGGCGCTAGTTCTCACACCGTCTCTTTCAATGGCAGTCAGCTCCGGATTCTTTCTTCCAATTTCCACTGAGGCTTCTTACGGTTGTCTCGTTAGTATCGGGCACGCATGGTCAGTGGTGATGTTTTCTTTCTCGCATTCGCATAGCGCGGAACATTTCCGCTACAGTGCAAGCCGTTTAGTAATCGCTTCAAAAATGTTCGGAAGCGACGAAGTACTGCCTATAATATATGTGATCGATATAGACTCCCTATGCCACTGATCAGGCCGCCGCTGTATTCTTGATTGAGGGGAGGGATGGGTCCCATGTCGACGATCTTGGAGCGAACCGTCCGGTTTCTTCTTACCGAATCTCGCAACCCGCGGACGCGACACCTTTTACGACACCTTGACGATCATGACTCTTCGACGCAATTGCAGTTCCTCAGACAACTTCTTTGCATTCGTCCACCATATCCGGAGCTCCCCGCAAATGTTGTACAGGACATCGACAAAATCTTGCTCCATGAGCGCGCACATCGTATACTCACGCCAGTAAGTCTGTCGGTATACGGAAGTCGAAGGGTGGTGCATGCTTATACTATTGGTTGCAGGTCAGCAGTGCCCGCTGTGTAGCTGTCATACCTCGAGAGGGAGACCAACCACCTGTAAACATCCGGCTATGGAAGGGCGATATAACGACCCTCGCGGATAGTACGACAGCCATCACCAATGCAGCAAATTCTCAAATTCTCGGATGCTTCCAGCCTACACATAGATGCATAGACATTGTCATTCACTCCTGGGCCGGCCCTCGGTTACGGCAAGAATGTTTTGAAATTGCTTCAAAGAGACAGCGTCAGGACGCCTTACCGGTGGGTGACGCCGTCACGACGCAGGCATATTGCTTGCCATGTGATTATGTTATTCATACAGTTGGACCTCAGCTTGAACGGGATTCTGAGCCGAACGATATAGACCGACAACAGCTCAGTCAGTGCTATTATTCTGTGCTTGAAGAAGCGGAGAGGTTGCCGGAATCCGCAGAAAAAAAGAGTGTAGCTCTATGTGGCATCTCCACTGGTCTGTTCGCATTTCCGGCTAAGCTTGCGGCAGGCATTGCGGTCGATACGGCCGCAGCTTGGTTCGCCCATCACCCGGACGCGACGATTTCGGACGTTGTCTTCGTTACCTACACCGATGACGACTATGAGATATACAACGCCCTTCTCAATCAACCTCGCCCTACCTGGAAATTAAAACTTGACGAACCTGCAGCAGAGCTCTCGTTCACTTGCTCGACAATTGATAAAGCTTGCTCCTGGCTCGCCGATTCTGATACAATAATCGTTAGCGCTGGCGCTGGTTTCTCTGCCGCAGACGGACTCGATTACACCTCGCGCACGCTGTTTCGTAAACGATTTCCAGCGTTTCTCAAGTACGGTCTTGCGCGCTTGTATGACGTCTTTGGCTTCACAGATTGGCCGTCTGAGCAGGTCAAATGGGGCTACTACTTCACACATCTCAAGATGGTGCGGGACTGGCCGCAGTCGGACCTATACAGGCAGCTTATTGACTGGCTCAACACATATGGGGATAATGCGCATATAAGAACATCAAACGCAGACGGGCTGTTCCTAGCGAATGGATGGGACGAGGCGAGACTGTCCACACCGCAAGGCCGATACGCATTCCTCCAATGTGTGGCAAATTGCACACCAGATTCATATCAAGCGTCGGGACCCTTTCTGGACAAAGCACTTCCACTTTTGGATCCAAACACACAAACGCTGACAGATGACTCTGCTGTTCCCAGGTGCGCGAACTGCAACGGAGACATGCTTATATGCGTGCGAGCGGCTGATTGGTTCAACAAGAAACCATATGCAGCGGGTGAGGGGCGCTGGAAAGATTTCTGGGCACGCGTCTTGGACAGATCGAAAGGCAAGACGGTTATCCTCGAGTTGGGCGTCGGCATGAACACGCCGGGTGTGCTGAAGCGGCCCAATGAAGAACTTGTCAGAGAAGGGGATGGGAAGGTGAAGCTTGTTCGGGTAGCGGCGGGAAATCATGCGGAGGTGCCGTGGGATCTTGAAGAAGAGGATTTGGCAACGAGCATCGATGGCGATATTAGCATTGCGCTTCTACGGATGCTGCCTCTTGACCGCTCGCAACCCTGAAGAAATGGGTGCTCAACAAGGTACGCTTCTTCAGACAGATTTTGAGATGAAGTGCTTGACGCAGATATTGTGAGTAGACTTTGAGCAACTAAGCATCCACTGTATGTCCTACCCCAGTGACAGTACCTCAATAGGCCATTGACTGCCATCCAGTACGAGAGGTACGCCAGGACTTCGTCCAAAAGCGACAACGCAGTGAGGGAACGCAGTTTGGTGGTGGCAAGCCGGAAGGCCATTGATCGCTTCTCAGGAACTTTGGATCGGAGAGCATAACAGGAGCATGCGGCAAGTGGAGACTTGGTAACTTGTAATTTCAAAGGACACACTTCCTGAGCGGCATACCAAGTCTAGCCTAGAGGAGCATAGCGCCGGAACTTCCGGCAAGAGAATCTATATACAGGGGGGTGAACCCAAAAAAGAGTACTTAAAAAAGATACCTTTTTTAAAATAATATAACTTTGTAATTAGTAAGCTATAAAAAAAAATAGCGTTTTAAAAAAAAAGACTAGTAGATTCTATTTACCCTATTAGGGGCTGCTTACTAAGGGGTTTAGAGGTAACAAAAAATTAGTAAATATAAAAAATTTTTAGAGTCCTACTTTAGGCTATTATAACTTTTTATTTAAGATATAAAATTTACCTATTTTTATATATATTATAATACTATCTATAATATATAAGTATATAAAATATTATTATATATTTATATTATATATTATTTATATAATTATATAATATACTTTATAGGCGAGTCGCCTATATTGGTAAGTTATCTACTTTTATTAAAATCTTACTAAAATACCTTCTCTATACTAATACTAACTTAATATTCTTAGTTAGGCGTATTAAAAAAAGCTTAAGTATAACTTACGCTCTCTACTATTAAATAAAATATAATTCTTTTAATATAATATACAATAGCTATTTATAAAGTACTTTAAAAAATACTAAGTAATTAATATACCTAATAACCTTTACGCGCTAATATTATACTTAATTTAAAAAATTTAAACTAAAATAAAAAAAGGGTTATTATTAAGTATATACTTAATCTAGTTATGCGAGAATTTCTCCTTTAGTTTATAGTTATAGTTAATATAACTAATTCTCTATACGCTAAGTATAATTTAGTATTAATTAGTATTAACTAGCTTAATACGTTTATAAAGCGCTATAATCTCCTCCCCTAAGATTATTACTATAATATTACGCGACCTTAGGCTGGCTGTTTAAACTTCTACTATATTATATAATTAATTAACTCTTAATAAGCTCTTTACACAGTAACTATAATAACTTTTTACTAGTACTAATAACCTATAACCTTTTTAATAGTAATTAAAGTATTAAAATATAATATAGTACTCTCTATAGGATTTTTTAATTCTTTTATAATAATAACTATTAACTTCCTAATAGTAAGCTCTTATACAACTACCTTATAGCGTTATAGTATACCCTCCTTTTACTATCTACCTATTTTAAAGCCCTACTTTTATACGTACGTATATCCCTATATTTAAATAATCCTAACTACTTTAATAAGCTTTTTTTACTATAATTATACTTTTTAACTTCGCGCTACTATAAAGAATTTTTTTTCCTTTTTTTTTAAGCTATTGCTCTCTACCCTCTATAAGAGAGTATAACCCTTTTTTTACTATTCCTTTACAAATTTTACTATATCTTTATATAGATAAAATTAAACTTTATCTTTATAGGTATTATTAAGGTTAAGGATTATATTTTATTTAAATAAAAAAAGGCGCGTTAAAATTAAATTAGAATTAAAAATATTAACTAAAGAATCTTTTAGCTTATTAAGTAGGCTAGCTAGTTATATTATGTTAAAATAGAAGTTAATATAGTCTTTAATATAATTTAGCTAGTTATTACTATTAGTAAAAGCCTATATTATACGCTATAAGTTACTTAACTTAATAGTTAAACGCTAAAACGCCGACGTTATAAATATAATAATAATAAAAAATTTTTAGAGTGTAAGTATATAGTATTTATAAAAAGAAAAAAAAGCTACTACGCTTACTATTGTAAACGTGCTATATACAACCTATAGTTCTACTCTACTTAAGATAATAATCTATAGATACTTTATTACTATTTTATAGTTATTACCCTACTATTAGTATAGCTGCCGTTTAATAAGTTATTTATTAAGTTATTGCTCTACTAGCTATAAACATATCTTTAGGCTATAAATATATCTCTAGACTATAAAATTTAAAAATTTTTATATTTAATAGGCCTTAGATTATAGCGCCTTTGTTTTTACCTACCTCTATATTAAGTAAGGGCGTAGTATACACTAAGTTAATACAGCTCCTACAGATAAACGTAAAAAAATAAAGCGCTATAATAAGCTTATAATAAAATTTAATTATAAGTATAACTATAAAAGATCTCTTTATAAAAATTTTAGATTAATATAAAGCTAGTTTAATCTAGTAACTAATATTAAAACTAAGTATAGTATCTAAAATAACAATACGTATAACTTTAATAAAATAAGTATTATAATAAACTAAATATTTACTAGCGTAGTTATTATAGTTTTAAAAAAATAATAATAGTGTAAAGTAGTCTAACTAGATAATTAGAAGTAAAGAATAGTTATTTAAAATATTAATACTAAAAAAATAAACTATTCTACCCTCTATTATTTTAAAGAGGTGCTAATATTTATTAAATTAATATAAAATAGGTAATCTATTTTATAATTAGGTCATTATAGTTTTAAAAAACAGTTAAATAACTAATAAGTTTACTTTTAACTAGTTAAGGCACTTTAATAAATATATAAAAAGAAAGATAATTATTAACTATTAATTACTTATTATTGACAGCTATAAAAGCTATAATATATTTAAATTTTAGTAATACTATTAAAATAATAAAATTATTACTTTTTCTATACTTTTATACATATCGTACCTCCTATAGTTACTTAATATAGAGTATTTTACGCCGCTAAAGAAGGTATATAGGCACTAAGCTAAAAAGCTTATAAAGAACTATATTATATATATTATAAAACTTTAATTTCTATTTTACTTTAAGCGCGCCTTTAATATAATTATTACTTTTAGTAATATTTAAATAGAGTTTTAAAATACTAAATTAGTTCTATTTACGCTAAAATAGATTATATTATATTTTAATATAAAATTACGTACTCTGTTACTACTATTATCTAGTAATAGTGTATAGAAGTTATAAACCCTTAGTAATACTTTAGAACTAGAATTATAATTAATACTTATAAAATTAAAAATTTAGAAGTATATAAATAGTTTACTAATATTTATAATTAAAGTATTTAAAAAAATTTTAAAGGGCGTAGTAATTATTACGTATAAACTAGTATTAGTATAATAAAAAATAACTAAATTTAAAATAGTAAATAAAACTGCTATATAATATAAATTATATAAAAAAAAGTAGATTTAGGTAAAAAAAATTTTAATAATTAATAATAGCGCTGGTCTAAGCGCTTCATAAAAATTTAAAGCGCGTAGTAATAAAAAAAATAAAAAAGTAAATACGCGTTAAAATAGGTAAATCCTTTTAAAAGCGCTAGAAATAGTGCTAAATAGTTAGGTATAATATATAAACGTATAAAAAGATTATAAAAGTTAACTCTAAGTAGTATTTTATACTATTTTATACTAAATAGGTCTAAAATATACTATTTTATATTATAATAGGTATAGTTTTAGTAGAGTTTTAGTAAAAATAAATAAATTACTCGTATAGACGACTCGCCTATAAAGTACGTTATAAAAATTACTTTTTTAAATTTTTAATAATAAACTAGTAAATAATAAATTACTAGTATTTAGTATAGTAGTCTTTAGCTTTTATAACTACCTTATAATAGTTAGGGAGGAATAAAATATAGTTATTAATAACTTCTTATAGTATATTATTCTACTCCTTTATACTAGCCTTTTTAAAAGACTCTATACTTTTTAAACTTAATTCTATATCTAAATTAGCCTTTTTATTTTTAATTAGCCCTAATTTTTATAAACTTTATATATTTTCTATACTGGCTAAATTAGAACTATAGGCTAAGTAAAAAAAAAATTTAATTTTATTATTTTTAAACTAAGTTAAAGCATTATTTATTATATAGATTTTAGCGTTATTGTATTAAAATTACTATTCTAAAATATTATTAATACAAAAATTATAATTTTAATATAATATAGTAATAATATATATATATATTATTATATTAATAAAAAAATAATAAAAAAAAGTTATATTACTTACTACGTTTTATACTTAGTTTAACTATAGAATTAAAAACTTTATTTATATAGTCTTTACTAGTAAAAAAAGTATTATTACTAAGTATTTTAATAAATACTAAATTACTTCTTCTATCTATTTAAATAGATTTCTATACTTAGATAGTAATGTTTCGCCCTATAATTTAATTAGTATTAATAATATAATATAATAATAATAGTTAAAATAATAAATAATATAATATATTAAAAAATATTAAAAACTTACTACGTAATTAGTTAGAAACTAGTATTTTTTAATTTTATTATTACTCCTTTTTTAATAATAGTGTTTTTTAATTTTACCCCTTTATATCACTACCTTATTAAAAAAATATTATTTTTTAGATTTATATTATTAATATTTTTTATATTTTTTTTTAGTATTTCTTTACGTTTATCTATAGGAGCTATATCGACTTAGTATACGCTACGTTTTTACTTAATATAGGTAAGTAAAATAGAGACGCTATAACTAGGGCCTATTAAATATAGATTTTTTTTAAATATTATAGCTAGTAGAGTAATAACTTAAGCTAATAACTTATTAGGCTATAGCGGTAATAACGGCGCGTAAATAAAATTATAGGCTATATATAGCGCGTTTAATATATAATATATTTAAAATAGTAATTATAGTAGCTTTCTCTCTTTTTTATAAATACTATATACTTAAAGTCTAAATATCTCTTATTATTATTATTATTATATTTATAACGTTAGTATTTTAGCGTTTAATAATTAATTTACTAAATAACCTCTAGCGTATAGTATAGGCTTTTACTAATAGTAATAATTAGCTAAGTTATATTAAAGACTACTCTAACTTTTATCTTTACGCAGTATAAAAGGCTAGTTTATTTAGTAAATTAAATTTTTTAGTTAATATTTTTAATACTAACTTAATCCTAATACGCATCTTCTTACTTAAAATAATTATAATTTTTAAGTTTAATAACACCTATAAAGACTATAAAGTTTAATTTTACCTATATAAAAATATAGTAAAATTAATAAAAGAATAGTAAAAAAAAGGTTTTATACTTTTATTTAAAATAAAAAACGGCGACGGCGGTAGTAGTAGTAATAATAATAATAATAGTAGTAATAGTACTTTAATAATAAAAAATTTTTTTTGTTAAAATAGTAAAGGAAGTAAAGCTTTAACAGAAGAAGCTTATTAAAATAGTTAAAATTATTTAAGTATAGAGATATACGTACGCGTAAAAATAAGACGGGTAGTAGGTAATAAGAGAAGAGTATACTATAGCGCTATAAGGTAGTTATATAAGAGCTTATTATTAGAAAGTTAGTAGTTATTTTAAAAAAATTAAAAAATTTTATATAAATTCTGCGGGGAGTACTATATTATATTTTAATATTTTAATTACTATTAAAAAGGTTATAGGTTATTAGTAATAGTAGTAAGTTATTATAATTACTATATAAAAAACTTATTAACAGTTAATATTAATAACGTAATATAGTAGAAGTTTAAATAGCTAGTCTAAAGTCGCGTAATATTATAGTAATAACTCTAGGGAAAAGGATATTTTTTTTAGTATATTTTAATCTTTTTAAGTATTTTTTATATATTTATAAGAGGCTTTTTAGTACTTATATTAATAAAGTACTTCTCCTTTTCTAAAAACTTTTATAACGCCCTTTTTATAATATTTAGATTATTTTTTAATAGTTTTTTATTTTATTTTTAGAACTTTTAGTTAAGTTTCTATTAATCACTTTTTTATTTCTTAGAATTAATTTTATAACTTAGCCTTTTTTAATCTTATTTATATTACAATTATTTTTTTCTTTATTTTTAATACCTTAGATAGTATTATAAATAGTCTTTTTAGTCTTTTTTATAGTAGAAATAATTATAAAAATAAAAGTATTTACTTTTAAAAGCAAGTTAACTTTAAATTTAAATTTTAAAAAATGTAGCGCTATTTTAAGAAAATAGAAGTCTATATTTATAAAATCTAAAAAATATTATAATTATATAAAGAGAGGTAAAGTATAGCGCTGAGACACTAGTCTAAAAAAGATATAAGCTAAAAAAAGTTATTTTTTTAGATATAGTTAAAAAAATAAGCGTATATAAAAATTATAAAAAATATTTTAGGTTAGCATAGAATTTAAACTTATAGTCTTAATATATAGCTTAGTATATAGCTTAGCGTATAAGTTTAGTATACTAGTAGTATTAGGCTACTATTACCTTTACTTTTTTCTTTTTTTTAGGCTAGGCTACTATAGTACTATTATATTATAATACGCCTACTCTACTATATTATTATCTATTATTATTATTAAAGTTAAAAAATAGAATCTTGTATATTCATATAATTACTAATATAGTATTTATTTTTAGTAGTATAGTTTATAGAGTATAGTTAGCTAATGTTTATTATAGGTATACTAATAGTAACTTTACGTATTATAATTATTTTTAAGAATAAGACTATAACTATTACTAAACCTTATATACCTATTTATAAAAGTATATTTAATAATAACTTATATATATAAGTAGTAAAAATAGTTATAAAATATTTATTACGTATACTAGCGTATAAAGAAGACTTTAATATATTAGAAAGAGGATACTATAATATTACCTACTACCTACTCGCCGACTAAAAAGATAAGTATAAAATAGTAATAATAGTAGGGAAAGCTATTAAACTATATTTACTAATATTGTACGTCTAGATACAGTATACTATAAATAATAATTATAATAATAGTTTAACTATATTATAAAATATTAAGCTATAATAGCTTATATTAAAATTAAATAAAAAAAAAAGTAATAGGAGGAGGATAAGAGATTAACTTTATACTAGAAATAATTGATAGGGTATAGTTATAAAAGGTATTTAACGTAGTAGTAATTACTAAAGTAGGTATAATAATTACTACGCGTTAAAGAAAGAAAGAAATAGGTAAATATAGGTTTAGGTTATATATACGTATACGCCTAAGTATTAGTAGGCGTTTATATATTAATAAAGGTGGAGGATTCGGAGGACTATACTATATATAAATAGATAGTAACTTTTTAATACTATCTATATTACCTAAAAAAAGATTAACTTAATAGTTAGATATAAGGTAATAACTATTATATATAGTAAGTAAAGCCGTAAAAACGCTACTAAAATATTATAATATACTATAATATTAATAATATAATACGTAAGTAGTTATTATATAAGTATAGACTAAATTTTTATTATTAATATAATTTTATATTTAGATTACTAATATACTTTAAAAATCTAGTTATATAACCTAGACTAGGCCTAAAAGGATATAGTAAAAATTTTAGTTAAATATATTTACTAAATAAAAAGTTATAGGAACCTAAAAAAGGGATTTAAATAATTACTATATTTAGGTAACTTTAATTTATTATACGTAATTAATAAGCAGTAACTAAAATATTTATAGATTTCTTTATAACTTTCTCTTTAAAACGGTATTATTTACGTATTTTTAGACTTATTAATTAATATTATATAAATTTTTAAAAAAGGTACCATTTTTAAGTACTCTTTTTTGAGTTCACCCCCCTGTAAGGGGCGAATAAAGCCCTATAGACTAATTACCTAAAGGTATAGGGCATCGTCGGCGAGAATTACGCATTTATGCGTTATTTGGCACGGACTTCGTCGGACGTACAGAGGGCGTTCGACGATCGAAGAAGGAGCTGACGATCGGGGCAAATAATAAGTCGCTTTAATGGCGATGCGACGTTTTAAGGGTTTTGAAATATAGGATATAGTTGTCAACTCGTCTCGGGCGCTTTGGCAGGTTGTCATACCGCTATACTACCGGACTCAATGTGCAAAGCATCCGAATACGAACATATCCATTGCTCATTCAGCGCTTAATAAGCTGCACACTTAGAAACAACTCATCACTTCTTTGCAACAGCAATAATAGCCGTCATAGGCAACCCCACTAACCTTTCCTCTCCCGGCCTCTCAAAGGTAACCGTCTCCCATTCAAGCACCCTCTCGATCTCGATATTTAGATCAGCTTTCTCTTCTTCACTCCATCCCATCGCCACCATAGATATATACATTTGCAGAAGCCTCACCATGCTCTTTACATCCTTACCCACCCCATAATACACAGCTTTCTCGTGAATCTCTACATCCTTGAAACCGCCCTCCAGCAACACCTTCTTGACATGCTCTGGAGTAAACCAAGCTTGATCTATCGGCGCTCGGACAGGCGTGCTCTCTGGTTTAACGACTTTCTGCGCCTCGTGGAAAACGGTCGTGTACCCGAGGTATGACCACGATGTTACTACCGCCGTACCTCCTGGCTTTAGCGTGCGATAGATCTCGCTTGCACCTTTGACTCCGTCGTCGAAGAACAAAATGCCCATATTGGTAATAGAGTGCGTGAACTTGTCATCTTCGTACGGCAGATTGCCGCCTGGCGCAACGTCGTATTTCGCAGTTGTTTGCTGCAGAGCAGTCTTGGCGAGTTCGATCATTGCTGGTGCGCCATCTGCGCAATGAATCGTGGGAAGTTCTTGGCCTGCTGCGCTGAGTGCTGCGACGAGTTCTTGAGCTACGATAGCGTTGCCGCAGGCATTGTCGAGGATGGCGGAGTCGGGCGTGATGGGTGGAAGGATGGAGAGGATGTGGCGAGTGACATCGCGGGTGCTTCCACCAGTTGATGCTTCGTAACGCGCTGCTGCGTCGTTGAAGAACTCGAGAGCTGTCTTCGAGGGATTGCTCATGGTGATTTCAAATGTTGTTGTGTCCTGTTTGTAGTCGTTGAATTTATGAGTATCTGGAGATAGGAACTAGTTATGGGGTAGATGAGATATATTTGTAGGTGATGGGGAACATTTGAAGGAACCAAGATCAGCGAAGCGGCGAGGCTATGTAGAGTACCGTAGTGAGCTGCGCTCGCAGCTTTTGCCCGACATAGTTTGGCGCGAAAGCAAGTTGGTGTTGAAGTAGTAATTGACGAATGCAGCATGGTGTAAGATTTTCGTCAAATATGTCAGGCCTATCCGGATTCGGGGTAACAGTCTCTAAAGTCGCGAGTTGGGGATAACAATCTCTAGTCGCCTAATAAGATACTCTTATTCGAACTATTAATGAAGGACGAGCTTGTCGATCTCCCAGACTCCTACACCAAGTCCGTACGAGCGACGTCACGCGAGGATCCATCGGCCGTATGAGCATCCTATCTCTCCTTTTGATCGTGTTTTTCGGCAACGCAAGGACACACCAAACATACATCAGACGACCGATACACACTACACTGCATCACGATGTGTGGATATAATTGCAAAGCGAGCTCTCCTCGTGAATATCATTTTGAGACATTGGCCACATTGGCATGCATGCAATACAGAAGACACAACATAGTGACAATTCAGAGGTCCTAATTTATCCAAAAGGATCCCAACCGAATCCAGCGGGAGTGACCTCGTCGGGTCTCCCTGGTTTCGCTCTTGAGAAGTCCCTGTCCACTTGAAACCTTCTTCCACTACGAGACTGCGTCTGAACGGTGTATACCCATTCGTTGTATTGCTCGTTTGTCCGGAATATCACTTTTATGGAGTCGATGCTGTGTGAATCGTCGCCGGCGAGTAGTCTATAAAGGTTGATGATGTGCTCTTCGCACGCTACTTCTTTTAGGTAGAAGTGCGGAGATCCGCCCCTGCCATAGGTTATGTCGAGTAACTCAGTACTGTCTTGACTGAGTTGGAGACGCGAATCGAGGCAGAGCGTTAGCTCCAGGGTGCGGAGGTACTTGAAGGCCTGGAGAGCTTTCATGGTGGCCTCGGGCTGTAATGAAGTGCGCATAGATTAGCACCAAGACAATTTGGTGAAAGGAAGATGGAGGAAGTACTTACCCAGCCCGCGGAGTAACCACCCTCAGTCACAATCTTCAACGTAAGATTGCGAATACCTGGACACTTCTGAGCCAGATTCTCTACATTGGTGTGATCCCATCCTAATCCTCTGGCACCATAGCTAACGTGAAACTTCTTCAAGCTATGCCCGTGTTTCGACACAAAAGCATCGCGGATCTCGTCGAAGGGCATTGCTTCCAGGTTGTTCGCAACAACCTCTTCCAATCCCTCTATGCTATCAGAAAATGCTTGGAACACCTTGGCGTTTGGGTGCCCCCACGTGAACATAGCTGGCCAGAATCCGAAGTGAAGGACTTTAAGCTGCGGCACCCGTCCTGTGAGCACAGCGAGCAGATTTTCCGGGCTCCCGTGGTCAAGATCTAGTCTACGGAGCTTCGTCCAGTCCATCGCCTTGGCCCATTGCCGGCAGTATTCCTCGCGCATTGCGTACTTTTCATAGTCAAAGCGGATTTCTTGCAGAGTTGGAAAGATTTCGTCTTGTTCAAAGCTGAAGCACTTGGGCCCAGCGGTCCAGAAGTCTTGCCGGGTGACATCATTGTTAGAAACGTGCAGGCGGAGGCATTTCAGGTTCCGAGCTTTTAAGAGGCATTTTTTAATAGCAGGAATTTCCGAGTAGAACTCCCATTCTCGGGGGGCGATACGTTCAGTTACGCCGTAGGCAGTGTAGTCGAGTGAGTGGAGCTGTGGTGAAGAGAGAGCGGCGAAGTCGGGTGGGAGGTAGCTGAAGTGATCGTCGCGATCTCTGTTCACAATGTGGATACGAGCCGAAGTGTGCTTCGTGTGCAGTAGTCTAAGAAGGTCTTTCGGGATGGGAAACTTCATATGCCACCTGTCGCATCGTTTTCGATAAGTAGGTATTCACTTCATTGGTCAGACGATATGAATGTCACTTACGAAAAGTCACGGAGATCGGTGATGTGTTCAAAAGCCTTTGGGAGATCAATCTCACTCGGATAGATGGAACGCTCCGCGAGAGGCCCGATGCGCACATGGTGTACAATATCCTTTAGCGCGTCTTCAGAGTTGCAAAGTCGCTTATGAACGTTAGACCACGTAAGGTCGCGGAAAACAAGGGTCCCGAAAATTACGGGCTCCGAAAGGCGTCTACATGCGCGGGAAACGAGGCGGAATGTATAGATTTCATTGCGATCTAGCTTTTGGAGTGTTAGGCCATAAGGTGATTTAAAAAGAAATCTTCGACGGGCGTGGCTAAAATAAAGAGCACTTACAAGGTCCAACACCAGTCGAACTACAATAACAGGTAAACCTAAGAAGGTCTGTTGGTTTTGTGTCTGCTTGAGAGCGGAATTTGGGTCTGGTGTCATTGGATCAGGTGTGGACCGATTCATCGTGGAGACCTAAAAACGTTTGGACGTTGGTGGGGCGAGGCCGATTAAATACAGTAAAAAGCGTAGCCTAGCTCATGCGGGCGAAGCAGGGTTGTGATCCTAGTCCAGTCAAACGAATCAAATCTAGCTCACGCCACAGTTGCATAGATCCTTTGACTCTCACTGTGTAGAGGTAGTCGCACGAAATTCAACGAGCTTGAAAAGGAAAATCTCAAGTCGAGGCAATAAGGGAAGTTTAAAGAGTACAGTCAAAGAGCATTCAGAGAGCTTCGATTCTACAGTTGGTATACATCGGCTAAAGTTACTGCCTAGCTACAGGAGAAATAGTCCTTGATTACGTCTTTCTAACTTGAAGACATTGTGGCAACCTTGGTGGAGGATGACGACGATGCAGCGCCAGTGGCTTCACTGGAAACTGCTGAGTGTAGCGAACTGCCCACAGTAGAAGATACCGCTGCTTTAGCTCTCGGTGTAGAAGCAGTTGTGAGAGGTGCTCCGCCTGTGGGAATTTGGAAAGGTGTTGTCGGCCACGTGTGAGGGAAAGCAGTATAGGTTGGCTTGAAATTCGGCGTGCTGACACAGTAGTCATATCCGTATTGAATTCCCAAACAGTCCGAGCCAACTGCTGGGTTCCACGCAACGAACCGTCCGTGTTGAATCCCGGACTTCGACTCAATGATAGCGCATGGATCGGCAAGGACTGAAAAGGTCAGTCGCTGGCAAAAGCATGGAGAGCGGGTACTTACTATGAGATACATTGCAAGTAGCGTACTGATTGCAATTAGAAACAATACCCGATTGTCTAAATCAATTAACCATGACGCAGTAGTCTCGGCCTTGATATGTTTAGTATGCCCTTAATAGCTTCATCTTGGGCACACTCACCGTTGAGCCAATTCTCGCATTGAGGGCCAACACCGGAATTCCAGGACGCAAATTGAGTCACATCGAGGCCCCATACGGCCAAGAAGTCCTCGCATCCCATACCATAGTCGGGTGCGTCCGCTTGAATACAGTACTGGGTGTGATTGGTTGCATTAAACCTCAGAGACTGGACACAGTAGGTCAAATCGCCATCTAAGGTGCATGAACTTTTCAGTGATGGATTCCATGAGGTCAAATTGCTCGTGGACACTCCTGCTGCTGTTGCAACATCCGCGCAGGATGCACTGGGCCCAAAATCCGAGCCATTTGCGTAGAGGTAGCAGTCAAGACGGGTACCTTCGGCATATTTATATGTCCAGATATCACTGCCATTGACCCAACCATTGAATCCAGGCGTTGGGAGAAGCAAAGGGTCAGTGCCTATGAAGGCAGAAGTTGGGAGGTCCGAAGTAGTTGGAGTGTCAGACGGACTAGGGTTCACCCAGCTCCCACCTGGATTGGAAATACATGCAGTCCAGCCAACAAAGTTCCCGATCAGACTACAAGTTTGTCCAAAGACGGGATTCCAAGTGACCATTTGGACAAAGGTAAGCTTGTTCGCGTTAGCTATGCTAACACAGCTATCGCCTGACTTAATGCGTCTTGTATTTCGGCACCTGGCAATGTGTGACTCTATGTATTTGCGACGCAATATATATTACAGCTAATTTTAATACTAGTCTAGTTATATAATAAAGAAGTTAATAAAATTAAGGTTAGATTCTTATATCTACGCGCTTAAAAAAAATCTAATTTTATAAATAGTATAAGATTACTAAACGCTTTATCTATATAGTCTATATATAATAATTCTTTATAATTAAATATTTTACTATTCTTAATCTTCCTCTAGAGTACTTTTATAGTATTTATTTTTTACTTTTAGTAGTCCTATAAAGAACGTTCTACTAAGTAGGGTTAATACTATTTATATATATAATATTAAGAGGCGTACCTTCCCTAGTATAAATAATAATATAGTAGATAATTATATTAAAAAGCTATACCTATAATTATATTAGTTTATTATACTTTTTATACTTTTTATACTTATTTAGACGCGCCTAAACTAAGTTATAAATATATTTATTAGGATTATTTCTAAACTCTTCTAGCTTATTATATATATTAATTTTATAATTAATATTTTTATAGTTACGTATACGGTGTACTTAAAAGTAAAAAACTTTTTAAATAATATTTACCTAATTTTTTATAGTATAAAACTCTTAAACTATAATATATTAGTACTAGCTACGGCTATTATTCTACTACTACTTACTTTAGGTTATATATTATATTATTTATATATTTTCTTTGCAGTGCGTATAGTGTCGTTAATAAAGATATTTATATTTATAGTAAAAGATAGTTTAATAAAGGAGAAAAAGTTATAAAGTCTATTTTACTATATATATAGGCGGCTAGTGTACAACTTAGTACTAAATTTTAATAATAATAATAAAGAGAAAATATAAGAACTATAGGCGATTGTACGCTTAATAATAAAAGCTCTATCTTAGGCCGCCGCTAAGGCACGGATAAAAAAGAGTTATAGAGTCTATTTTGCGCGACTAGTATATAACTTAGTACTAAACTTCGACGACGACGATAAGAAGAAGATATAAGAACCGTGGGCGATCGTGCGCTCAACAACAAAAGCCCCACCTTGGGCCGCCGCTAAGGCACGGACGTGCCTGACTTGATGGTGTACGTCTTGCACTTTGCAGCTTTCGGTATGCAGAGATTCCCCGAACTGGGAAAGTCTTCACAGTATGGTTTCAAGCCGTTCGCGGCAAGAAGATCGGCAGTGCTGATATCTTGCGCCAACGAAACAGACTCGCAAGTATCGGTCGACTTCAGCGTATACGGCACGCAGTCGGTTGCTGTAGGTGCAGGTGGCGCTCCAGATGTGGTCGGAGGTGGCCCGGTGGTCACATAAAGTGTAGTGGTTGCAGGTGGAGTCACCGCGAACCCCGTCTTGCTGCACTGCTTCGTGACTAACACCGAGTGTTAATATTCTTCCATGGCCAAATTTTCTAAGAATGCATACGTACGGGAAGTGAACGTCTTAGCCAAGTCTGGGTTCGACGACAGAGGCATTTCTAGCTGTGTTTGCATTTGCTTCAAGAAGCAATCCTCGCAGGTGACACTTGATGGCACAGGCGACTTTGTCACCTTTTGGTCTTCCGGGTTGACTCCAATTGCATCGCGGAGTACTGCATTGCAGAACTTCCCTCCGTTCTGCTGACAAGTGATACTGTAGCGCTCGAGTATCCTCTCTACAAAGTATGCAGGTAATACAGCATCACCATTTGGGCTCACAAGTCTTGATGTACAGGCACCTGCTGCTCGGTTGCGCCAGAGCGTGAGAGCATTTGTGCATGCTGTAGTGCAAAGTTTCGTCAGCGTCGCGTCGTCTTCGTACCGATTCTTTGTTCCAGCCCACTGTAGAAGTCAGAAGGTGTACGTAATATATGGAAAATAATGAAGTAAACTAACTTCGAGCGAGGAGTCGCAAGTGACATTCTGATTCAACACATTGAGACAAGCTGTGGATAGATTAAAACCGTTGGCCGTGGTAAAATTGTACAAGCGAATGGATTGAGAGAAGGAACCGGCGAAGAACAGCGATAACAAAACAAAGATCGATCCAGCCTTCATATTGACAGACTATCAAGTCTTGAGACCGCAATCCCGTTTTTCCCGACCGAAGTTCGACAATTGAATAGGATGGAAGCAATGTGAGCTCCGTGAAAAATTACTGTTGTCAGTGTCTGTTGTTTTCTTGTGAGGACTTGATTCCTTTCACCAGGGCACTCCAGTTGGACCTCTCGATGATGCTCTCGCTACCAGTAAGCTTTTCACCGGTACGACATTTTGGGTCTGTTCATCTGGTTCGGATTGTGGTCTTGGCCACTTCCGGGATCCAAATTTCTTTTCCGCTGTCACATCCTGACCATGACTATGCACATCCATAGCTTGGTGAAACTCAGTGGCACGACTACGGCGCAATTTCCTTCCAGGTCTAAAGATACTAACGTCGAAGCTTGGGAGGGTGGTGTGACTAAAGATGCCAGTCCATACAAGGTATAGAATCCTGAGGCCTCGATCGTTGCAACATTGAAGTCTCGAACAAGTAACCTTATTCTTGTTAATGTCAAGTTGCTGGCCTGAAGCTTTAATGGTAGCGAAACTACGCGATTCCTTTTAACGTATTATAGAATAATACTATATAATTAAAATAGCTAAAAATAGAAATTTTAATTCCTTTTTTACTACTCTATAAGATCTACTATAGCAAATAATAATATATATATTAGATTTATATTTATTTAGAGACTATTTTTTTTATTTTTTTATTTACCTTTATATCTACGCTAATACTAATACTAATATAAATATATAAACCTAAACTTCTATTTTCTTAAAATAGCGCTAATTTTTAAAAATTTAAATTTAAAGTTTAACTACTTTTAAAAGTAAAAAATTTATCTTCTTTAATTACTATAACTTTAAATAAATTAGAAAAATATATTTATAATACTACACAATATATTAAATATAAAAAAAAAATATAATATAAAAAAAGTTAAAAAGAATAAAATAAGAAAGTTAGCTTTAAGAAATAGAGAAATTTTTAACAGAAACTTAACTAGAAGTTCTAAAAAAGAAAATAAAAGACTATTAATATTAAATAGTCTAAATATTATAAAAAGGTTTTCACAAAACCTTTTAAAAAAAGAAGAAGTTCTCTATTAATATAAGTACTAAAAAACTTTTAATAAATAAAGAAAATACTAAAAAAAAAGATTAAAATACGCTAAAGAAAATATAAAAAATATAAGAAATATAAATTATAAAAAGATTATATATTCTAATAAGTTAATAATATACAGGAGTAAAGTTAGACGGGAATATTATAAAAAAAGGAGTAATAATAAAGTTAGAAAAGAATTAGTTTCTAGCTAATTATATAATAAGTTTTTAATTTGTTTTAATATATTCTATTATTTATTATTTTAACTATTATTATTATATTATATTATATAATTAATATTATTAATACTAATTAAATTATTGCCCGAGACGTTACTATCTAAGTATAGAATTCTATTTAGATAGGTAGAAAAAGCAATTTACTATGTATTAAAATAGCTAATAATAATACTTCTCTTACTAGTAAAGATTATATAAATAAAGTCCTTAATTCTATATTTAAACTAAGTATAAAACGTAGTAAGTAATATATTATAAACGCTAATCTAAATTATATCTAAAAGTAGAAGTAGTAGCTCTTAGCTATACTAAATAATTAGAATAACTCTAACTACGCTAAGATTAAACATAAAATAGTAACTATTATTTTAATAGTAGTATAGTTATAAAATATAAAAAAGCTAGTAAAGAGAATATTAGTAATAATATAAAAAGACCAAAAAAAAATAGTAATTAATAATAATAGATAAATATAATAGGTAAATATAACAGGTAAATATAATAAATAAATAGAGTAATAATATACAAAAAGAAAAAGAAAACTATTATATAATACCTATAAGTGTAGATAAGATAATATATATATATATATTTTAAAATAAGTCTTGTTATATTAAGGCTACCTAACTAATTAAGGAAAGTACTTTATTTCCTAAATAAACTAGCACTAGCTCTTTAATTTCTAACTAGGTTATTATACTAAATAGTTATACTAAAATACTAATGTATTACTTAATTAGGACTAGTTTATTACGCTAGACCTATTTAGGAGTAAATTTTTATCTTATATAACTTTAGATAGTAATTTTAGCCTAAATACTTTACTTATACTCCTAGATATAACGTATTCTATATAGAGATTTTAGCTTTCTTTAGTTTTATATTAATTTTTTAGCAGTGCTCTGCACTTCTAAAAATTCTACTTTTTACTAGTAAAGTAGGCGTATTTAAAGAATACTATAATAAGGTGAGGAATTAAACCTCTAATATATAAATAACGTTTAAATTTAATAAATCTATATATTTCTAGGTACTTACCTACTATACCACCCTATAAAAATAATATATAAAAGTTTAGGTATAATAAGAAATAAGTAGTTAGGATTAAAAAAATTATATAAATTCTTTTTACTATAAACCTAATAATAAATACTATTATAACCTAATAAATCTAGCCGTTACGGTCGAGCCCGGTAATAAAAATTAAAATTAAAATATATTAGAAGCGTATTAAATCTATATATTATACTACTATTATAATATAACTAGATATAGTATTTATTATTTAAAATTCTTCTAGTTTTTAATTAATTTAAGTAAAGTATATTTTACTATAGTAGAATGTATAATTATATTTTTTTTATAAAATTTACTTCTAGGCGATATAATATAGCGTATATAAAAGCCTAAAACTTATAATTTATTTAAACGCTTTATTTATAAATAATTTAAAATATAAATAATTTTTATATAATAATATTATTATATTATTTAGTAAAGTAATTATTTAAAAAACTATATAATAGACTATTATTATAATATTAATTACTAAAGTAGAATTTTTCGTGCTTAAATATATAAAAAAAAACTATAGCTCTAGAGCACTTTTTTAAAATACTTATTTTAGATTTTAGAGTTACGTAGCGTATATCTTATTATAATTAATAAATAATTAAGTTAGTTATAAGAAGTAATAAGTGTATAACTATCTATTTACGCTATATAAATATATAAAATATATAACTACACTAAGAGTATTTAAACAAAATTTAAAATTTTTAAATAAGTAATATACTAGCTAATAAATTAATAAACACTTTATTAGTTTAATAATTCTAAAAATTTACAAAGTAACTAAATTTTAAAAATATAAAAATTATTACTAAACTAAAATTTAAAGAAGTTATATAATATAATATAAAATATAGTAAATTAAATATTAGATAGCTTATAAGCTCTTATGTATAATATATTTAATTATAATAAATTAAAATAGTATCGCCTACTTAATTGCCTATAATAAGGTACTATATAATTTTTTTAAATCTAGTACTAGATATCTATTTATAAAAAAAAGAAATATAATAGTAATAATTTACGCTATTACTAATACACTACAAAGTATTAATATATACCGGCGTCCCTAAACTAGCTATAGCAATAATATAAAGAAATATAAAAAAAATAGGCTACTTATAAGGCTATAACTTCTTATAATACTCTATAATAATAAAACGTATAGTATATATAGTATATATAGTATATATAGTATATATAGTAAATATAGTAAATATAGTAAATATAGTAAATATAGTAAATATAGTAAATATAGTAAATATAGTAAATATAGTAAATATAGTAAATATAGTAAATATAGTAAATATAGTAAATATAAAATAACTTTAAACTAGTAGGCTATATATTTTTATATACTATACTAATATAGAGGCACTAAACGTCTTTAATTTATTTAATAATAGAACTTATATAAAGCTAAGATATACTATTTATAATTTTAAACTTTTTATAGATTAAATTATTTTTGTTACTAGCTAATACGCTTTAAGTATTATAATTTAAAAATATAACTACTTACATATTATTTATAAATAGCTTTTTTATTAATAGTATACGTTATAGTATTACTAGTAGTATAAGTTTAGTACTATAAAATATAAGTAAAAACTTAGTACGCGTAGATAAGTAAAAAGCTAGATTTTAAAAGTTACTAGGCAATTAAAGAAATCTAGATTAGTAAAAAAAATATAAAAAAAGTATTAAAATATAAGGTAGTATAGCTACTATAGCTATAGTATATAATAATTTTACTAAAGCAGCTATAGAAGATAGTAGTCTTATAAATAAAATAGGTAATTCTAACTAATATATAATAAAATAATATAGGTAAACGGTGTGATATATTGGTATAAAAAAAAGGTTAGTTAATTATATATAAGAGGAGCTTTACAAAATACTTAAAAGTATAAGTAAAATAATATAAAAGATATAAGTATAAAAGAAATAGGTAGTTAGTATAAAAAAAAAATTTCTTTATTTTATTATAAAAAACTTATTAATAAGTACTATTAAATTTTATAAGATGTAACTATTATAGTCGAGCCTAAATAACTATATTTTTTATTATTTTATTTTTTCTAATATTTTAATCGGTACTTTAAATATTAAGAGTAATAATTATATTTAATATTTTATTCGCTAGGAAAATATTTATTTTTATTTTTAATAAAAATATTTCTAACCTATAAAACTAATATAAAACTAAAGTAATTTAACTAAATATTATAAAAGGTAAATATAAGTAATTAATCTATATTATAAATAAGAATATACTATATAATAATAAATATAAAGGTAAGCTTTTAAAAGTTTATTATATATATTTATTTATATATTAATTAAATAAATAGTGTAGCTATAGTAGCTTAAGGCGACTAAAAGGGGTTTTAAAAAGGAGAAGTATATATATACCTTTATACTTACAGTGTCGAAAAAAGAAGTATATTATATTATTTTAAAAAATAATATTAATTAACTACTATTCTTAAATAATACATATTTATTTATATAAAAATATATAAAAACGTCTATTATAGCTAGTAGTATATATATATTAATTATTAAATAGTTTTTTTCTAAGCTATTATTAATAAAAATAATATTAAAAAAAAAGTTTAATTAAAAGTAGTAACCTATAAAGAAAAAATTTTTTAAATATAATAGTAAGTAAATAAAAATTTAATAAAGAGAATCGAAAGGTAGTAAAAAGATAATAGATTAATAGTACTTAATAATATAAGTATTAATTTTATATATAGTTATATTTAATATTAATAAAGTAATATAATAACTTTAATAAAGGTATATATATACTCCTCCTTTTTTAAAACCCCTTTTAGTCGCCCCTAGCCACTACACCCACACTATTTATTTGATTAATATATAAATATATATATAATAACTTTATATTATAGAGCGTTTCTTTTTTAAAAGCTATACTATATAAAACATCCTAATTATAAAATATTATATATAGTAGCAATTAAATAAAATATTCTAGTTAAACTAATAGTTAAATAAAATAATACTAAATATATATGTTTATATATTAATCGAATAAAGAGTGTGGCTGTGGTGGCTCGGGGCGACCAAAAGGGGTTCGAAAAAGGAGGAGTATATATATGCCTTCATACTTAATGTGTCGAAAAAGTCAGGTAAGGCTAGGTAAAAAAAAAAACTAAAATTAAGTATAAAAATAAATATAATTAAATAGTACTAATTATACTTCTAAATTTTTATTTTACGTTCTATTATTTAGTAATATATAATTTTATATATATATTATATTTAAATATTAATTAAATAAAAAGTGTGGCTATAGTAGCTCAATCCTAGCCTCACATCACACGTCCTTCCAGGGCTCCTCATCCTCCTCCTTGACGATCCTATGCCTCAACCGCGATCCCTCAAAAACCCGCTCAAAGTCCTCATACTTTTCATACCTGACCCAATCCGACGCCAACATCAGATAGAAGCAGATCTCAACAAGCTTTGGCGTCCTCGTCGCGGCCGTCTCAGTAATCCAAGCCCGCAGCTTCGCCATTTCGCTTTCTTGATCGTAAGGATAGTCGAGCACCCCATTTTCGTCCGTGACCGTCACGATCTCAACATTAGGAGGCATGCTGTCTTCCAATCGTGTCGATTCCTTCGGTCCGTCATCCCAGTCTGGAAGGAGGAGTGTGAAAGGGGCCTTGAATCGCTTGATGTTGGCGAAGCTGTCTAAACCGTTCAGGGATCCTCGAACTTCGATGTCCCTCCATTGGAGGTTATCGGGAGCGTTGATGCAATTGATGGTGAGATCCTCGAGTGTATCCTGGCAGGGTTTCATGGCTTCAACGAATTTGCCGAGGTCGATCGTGTTGGTGTTCAGCGGATCGATGTCAGGTATATATTTCCACTCCCAGTTTAGCTTCTTGAGGTTCGGAGTTCTTTCCAGGATCTGCGCCAAGAACTCGACGTTGACAAATGACAGAGATAGCGAGGTGAGGTGAGACAGATCGGGCGGGCCTGCTGGCCAAGTAAATGGGAACGAGCTAGGGTTTAGGCACCAGCCCGAAAGGCTACGCATTAACGGAAGACTGAGCAGTGCCATTACATCTCTAGGGTTAGAAAATTCCGGATTGCGCCCTGGGTGGCTTTCTAGTGGGCCAGGGAAAAAGACATCCTGGAGGTTTTGGAAGCGAGAAAGACCGTGATTTGATGTATCAAAGGCGGCAGATTGGAAGATTTTGCCAAGGAACTGGTTCTCGCCCGCGGGCTTTGGTAGATATCGGAGACCTTCGAGATCCGCTAGGACAACTGCGTATCCGACGCGAAAAGTTGTAAGGTTGGGCAGTTTAGACAGCAGCAATGCGACACAGGCGTTTAAATTGCCTACGCGCAGTTTCTCTATCCAGAGATCGGCATACGACAGGCCAGAACCCGCGATAAATGAGACGAATTCCGGCAGGCCATCCTCGTCTGTCGGCTGCGGTGGAGACACTCTGGGTGTCTTGGTTTGGTGATCGTAGGGATGTTGGAAAAGCTCCTGAATTTCGGGTTCACCATCGCGCAAACGCACAGACTTAATATATATCGCTAGCTCAGGGTTCTTAAAAATGCTTCGACAAAGGTGTATCAGAGGGCGTGGGTTGTCTCGATAGATGCTAAAGTCGATTCGAGAATAGAGCAATGGAGTTGCCGCTGCATGTAACTTCTTGCTCGTGAGGCTCAGGGCGGCAAGGTCACAGGTCGAGACCTGTTCGAGGATGGAGTCTGTGAGCTCTCTGGGACAGGCATGGAAAGACGCCATGTTGATGAGATGGATAGAGATGCAGGTGGAGAGAAGACGAAGATATAATGCGCCAGGTGTTTCTGCGTGGGTGCACTGTGCCACACTGCTATTTTCGGTGATTGAGGCGGCCCGCGACTATTTTAGTGTTACGTGTCAGAAGATCCGGCGTTAGCGTTACCGTGTCCGCGCACTGAATGCGCGGATTCAGTCAATGCGCCGAACTACCAAAACACCTCTATTTTCTCAACCATATAGCAGCACAACGCGATGGGATTATAAGAAGCCCCAACCCAGAACTGTAACTGGAGTTAGTACTATGGTTATCCTCTAAAAACCTACTTCGAGGCACCACAGACACCGCACCGTCCTACATCGCCCGCATTTAGGTAGCTGCTTTCTTGGCACGTATCGCTACTGCAACTCTAATAATACAAGTCTAAATACGGATTAAGGACGTTGGCGTACGCTATATAAGTAATAGAGCTAGTATTATTTTCTAGTAAGTATACGGCGCAGGCTATAGTTCCCTATAGCTTTAGATACGGATCTAGACATCGCTTATTTATTTTATTAATATATATTACTTAAGATAATAACTTTAAAAGTAGCGTAGGTTTTAAAGCGGTATCTATTAATTTTATAAATAGCTTTTTAGCCGAATCTAAAGAGTCTTCTATAGGTTAATTTACTATTATAGGTAATAATTTTATATAAAGTTTAAATTCTAACTTTAGTTTAGTTAAGTCTTATAGCTCGTCTATTTTATATTAGGTATTATTATTTTTAGTTTTTTTTTACAGATCTTAACTAAAGCGCATCCCTTATTATTAGTTATTTTTTTATTATTTATATTAATAGCTTACTTTTTATTACTAAATTTAATATTTTTATTTTCTATATTACTATATAAAGAAGATTTTTTCTTTTTAATTTTTATTTACTCTTTTTTTATTATATTAAACTACGCTAGTATAGCTACTATTTATAAATTTTAATTCTATATACTACTAGTAACTCTAGATTTACTCTTTTTAATAACGCCTTCTTTAAGTTTTATTTTAATATTCTTATTTACGCCTAGCGCTTAACTACTAGTATTATATTTTTTTAAAATACAGTGCTACTTACGCTTAGTATAAATAAGTATCTCTTTAGCCTTACTATCCTATTTTTTTTTTAGTAGAGCGTCGTCTATATATTTTACTATAAATATATTTAAGTATATTATATAAGTCCCTATTCTTTATTTCTAAAGTGCTAATTTCTATTTTTTTATTTTAGCCCTATATATTCTTCCCTATATACTTCTTTATTTATAGCGCCCTTAGCTCTATTATATATATATTCTTTACCGCCTAAAAAGTAGTAGAATAGTTTATTTACTTATAATATATAAGCTCCTATACTATAACTATCTTAATTATCTTAAAAGGTAGCTACTTATTATTTTAGTTTTTAAGTACTAGCTATATAACGTCGCCGGTATTAAAATTACAGCTAATAAATTTAGTATTAAAAGGGAATTTTTTAAAAACTTAGATAAGGATTATATATAATTTTATAATATTTATATATTAATTAAATAAGTAGTATGGCGGTAGTGGCTCGGGACAACTAAAACAGGTTTTAAAAAAGGAGGAGTATGTGTATACCTTTATAATAATTTTATAAATAGGTAGTAGGTTATAGTAATATAATTAAGTATTTTATAAACTATTAAAGCAAAGGGGCTAGGGAGCGGTTTAATAAAATTAATATAGGCGTTTAGACGCTGCGTACGTTCGTTAATACGCTTAAAGCTAAGAGGTATAATATACGTATAAGTTAATTGTGTGCGAGTGTAAGAAGGGTGTTGAACGTTGGCGGTAATCCAGCGAGGTTGACGGAGGACGCCAGAATGCACGACGAAGGGAGTGTGCGGTCTATTGTGGAAGGTGAAGGTGCGTGGTGGCGTCTGCACGTACGCGGAGTTAGCCCGGCGTTAAGAACGCGTTCGCAACGCGTGGTCATGTCCCACTCCAAACTTGCGCACAGGTATCGGTATCGGCATGCAGGGCTGACGTGCTTTTCAAGTATTAAAATTCATCCAAACTGCCCGGATATACTAACAAGGTTATTGGCCGTCCCAAGAAGAGTTGAGTCATCATCAAAGACAACCCTACCACCTCACCATCTCGTCAAATCCACCAACTTCCACTGGCACGGTTGCCTCGCGCACGTGTATCATCATCGCCTAGAGAGGACCCTACCACCTCCAATATGTCATCAATAACCGATACCATCCGGCGAGGTTTTACGCCAACGAACCCACTGGTCTCACTACTAGGACCATCCATTTACAGAAGCTTATGCTCCCCCAATACCCGCCCGGCCCCCAGGACCGCTCCATCCACCACACGTAATCCCCCTAACTGGGCTCTCAAACTCGCTCAGAAGGCCTGTACACGGCAATAATTGTCGAATAAGGCCGCTGCATTCCGTATTCCTGACACCCATTAGCACACAACCTACCGCCCAAACGCTTCACTTACGCCCATAGTGCACAGTAGCACTGTCCCACCAGAACGCCCATGATCTCTTTGTGTGGTACCATGCACGTGAAATTGTCGAACTCTTTTTGTGTGCCGTCTGTGTACGTGATGAGGATGCAGTGGGGGTGCTTGCACGTCTTGATAGGGCTCATGAACCCGAGACCGTTCTCGCTGACTAGGGTAGCGGCGGTGAAGAGTGACAGCATGAGCATAGCGATGATGGCCAGGGAACGCATATTGGCTCGCTTGTGTGGGTCTGGAATGTGGTGGAGAGCTTTGAAGAATGAAGATTGGAAGTGTAGGTAAAGGGGGTTCGAAAGCTGTTAAGTGGTTAAGAAAGCTATGTGTGGAGTGGCGTGTACCTATATAGTCAAAAACGACGGATTTCTTTAAACTCAACGCCGAAGAAAGAACGACCTATGCGTTATACTAGGGCTTGTGCTATAGGCTATTGGCTATAACTAACTTCTGCTATTTCTACTCAGATTCTTAGTTTAGTTATTTTTATAGACGGATTTTATTAAATTTTATTTAGCCAAAATACTATATAAATGTTGTGTAACGTAAAGTATATAAAGTAAGTAAAATAGTATATATATAAAAGAATCCAGTTAGGTATTATAAGAATAGTAAATAGATATATATAAATAAAAAGCCTTTAACTAATATATAGACGTAATTATTAAGATTTATTTAAATTAATATTCCGTATAATCTAATAGATTATATTTACTACTTATTCTTTCTTTTAATTCTTTAAGCATTAAAAACATATAGCTAAACGAGTATAATTATTATAAAAAGTAGTTAAAATAGTTTTAGATATTAATCTACTACTTACCTAATATCTTAAGTTATTAAACTGCGGTCCTTATCTAAAAGTAACTTAATTTTTAACTTTTTTACGTAAAAACTATATATATACTTAATAAAGATTTTACTTTTAGTTACTACATCTTTACGTATTATATTAAAAGTAATAGGTCCCTACTTACCTAAATATATAACTATAATGCTAGATATAAAACTTTAATTTAAAATATATTAAAATAATATATACTTCCCTAAATACTCTATATAAGCTCTCTAGAGAAAAGTATCTAAACGGTTAAACTTAATAAAGTCTACCTAATTAATCTATTTTATTAAATTAACTCCTTTAGATTTTCGAATTTAATAATTTCTAACTTTTTTTTCTTTTTTTTTTTAAGATTTTTTAACTTCTTTACTTTTTACCCTTACTCTTAACTACTAGAAAAAAAGTAAGCGTAACTACTTAAATCCTAATAATTATAAATACTAATTAATTTTTTAAGACTTTTTTTTAGCTTAAACTAAATTTTATTTTAGAGCTACTTTTTTTTTAAATATTACTAGTAAGTACTAATTTACTTTAAACCTTTACTAGTCCGGTAAAAAATCTCTTATTAAATAAAAATATAGTGTCTCTACTACTTTATTACTTTATTACCTACTATATACTACCTATTACCTACTTAGTCCTTGCTACTAGCTTTCTTATAGGGCTAATAATAAAACGTATAAACCCTTTATATTAGGTTTTTTTATAAGTTACTATTAGGCTGCGTTTATATTTAGTTAACTAGTAAAGATATTTACTAACTTATAGTTACGCTATATTTTAGCACTTAATCTTTTTACTAGTAACTTTTTACTAGTAGTTATTTTATTTTTAATAATACTAGTAATTTTACTTTATAAGTTTATTTAGGCTTTTAGTCTATTTATAATTATTTTTAGTTATAGCTAGAGACTATATATTTTAGTGCCGACTAGTTAGTTAATAACGATATTTATATAAAAATATTTATATACGGTAAAGGAACTAAAATAGTATAAAATTTTTTATTTAAATATAAAGCTATAATTTAATAGAGTAAATTATATTTTAGAGTAATATAAGTAATAGCGATATTTAAAAAAGTATTTAAAGAAAAGTATTTCTATACGCTAACTAGTATAAGTAACTTAGTATTAACGTATCCACGACTAATAAAAGGTAGAAAAAACACTAATATAAGTAATAGAGACTAAAAAGAGAATACTTAAAGCTAAGTACTTAAGCGCTTTAATAACTATAAGTAATTTTATATTTACGCTTAAGTCCTAAAGCCGTAATAAAACTATTTTACTAATAGAAATATATTTTTAGCTACGTGAATAGCTTCTTAGTAGTTATTATTTAAATATAGTATTATTGCTTAAAATACTATATATTTATATATTAATCAAATAAATAGTATAGCTATAGTGGCTCGGGGCGACCAAAAGGGGTTTTAAAAAAAGAGGAGTATGTGTATGCCTTTATACTTAAAATACTAAAAAAGTAGTAAATAGAGAATATAGAGAAAGAGTATTAATATTACTTTAAATATAAAATATTAACTAGTATAAAAGTAGAAGGGCGTAAGGTGTATAAGTATATTTAAAAGTAATATTTAATAGTAATCTAAGTAATTTAGTAGTAGTAATTACTATTATATATAAAAAAAATAACCGACCCGCTTTAACTATAAAATTATAAGTTGCAAATCTATAAGAAGTAGTAAAATTTAATTATAAAACTACGAGGTATATATCGGCTTAAAAGCTTTATATAGCTATAAATATAATAGTTATAAAAGCTATAATCTTACTTTATAGCTAGTAGCCACTCTTTATTAAATTATATTTTAATTATATAGTACTTTTATACTAGCTAGAATAGGTAATTATTATACTTAAAGGTGCTTACTAACATAGTAGTTCTATATAAATTAAGTATACCTCGTAGTTTTATAGTTAATTATTATTTTTTAGTAGTACTATAGAGTTCTCTAAATTTAAAACAGTTACTTAAGGAGCTGCGTAAGTAATATAAACTTAGTTATAATTTTTTAGTATAAAAGACTAGTTTTTATTTAATAAAAGCTCTTTATAAATTATATAATTATATTTTAATATAAGTATAATTTTTTAGTAAGTAGCGTTATAGTACTAAAAAAATAATTTTAAAATTTAAGTTAAATTAAGTATAGTTAAATTTAGGACATAGAAATAAATTCTATTACTTTAAAATTAAAATACTTTTAATTTATTCTATTACGGTAATTATTCTATTATATATAGATATACGTTAGAGTAGTAATTTTTTAATTTTATAAAAATATTTAAAAAGGGAACTGTCTATCTATTTAAATAAATAATAGTATAATTATTTAATATTTAATATTTAGTAGATGGGATTTACGAAACGCTTATTTAAAATTTAAAATAGGGGTTTATTTCTTTACGTTTATCTATAGGAGCTATATTAACTTAGTATATGCTACGTTCTTACTTAATATAAAAAGAGATAAAAATAAAGGCGCTATAATCTAGGGCCTATTAAATATAGGATTTTTTAAATTTTATAGCTAGTAGAGTAATAAGTTAATAGATAACTTATTAGGCGGCAGCTATAATAATAGTAGGCAACGGTAAAGCGACGACTATAAAATAATAATAAAGTATTTATAGGTTATTATTTTAAGCAGAACTATAAGTAAAACTATAGACTATATATAGCGCGTTTAAAATAGCGTATATAGTAGCTTTCTCTTTTTTTTATAAATACTATATATACGTAAAGTTTATAAATTTTTATTATATCTATAATACTAATATTTTAGCGTTTAATAATTAAACTAGGTAATCTATAGTATATAGTATAGGCTTTTACTAATAGTAATAACTAGCTAAATTATATTAAAAATTATTTTAATTTTTATCTCCGCGTAGTACGGTAGGCTAGCTTATTTAATAAACTAAATTTTTTAGTTAATATTTTTAATTCTAATTTAATTTTAACGCGCCTCTTTTTACTTAAAATAAATATAATTTTTAGCTTTAATAATACCTATAAGAATATTAAAATCTACTTTAAATTATATAGTAATATAGTAAACTTTATAGTATAATAGTATAAAAAAAGTAATACTCTCTTATTTAAGATAGAGAACGGTAGCGGCAGGAGTAGTAATAGTAGTAGTAGTAGTAGTAGTAGTAGTAGTAGTAGTAGTAGTAGTAGTAGTAGTAGTAGTAGTAGTAGTAGTAGTAGTAGTAGTAGTAGTAGTAGTAGTAGTAGTAGTAGTAGTAGTAGTAGTAGTAATAGTAGTAATAGTAATACCTTAAAAGAAAAGGAGAAAAGGTTTTTTATAGTAACGCAAAGTTAAGAAGTATAGTTATAGTAAAAGAAGTTTATTAAAATAGTTAAAATTATTTAGGCGTAGGGATATATATACGCGTAGAAGTAAAGTAGGTAGTAAATAGTAAAAGAAGAGTATACTATAGTATTATAAGATAGTTATATAAAAACTTACTATTAGGGAGTTAATATTTATTATAAAAGAATTAAAAAATCCTACAGGGGAGGCGTTATTTTAATATTTTATTTACTATTAAAAAGATTAAAAGTTATTAGTAATAGTAAAAAGTTATTATAATTACTACGTAAAAAGCTTATTAAAAGTTAGTTAATTACGTAATATAGTAGAAGTTTAAATAGTTAGTTTAAGGTTACGTAACGTTACGATAATAATTTTAGAGAAGGGGAAAATAGAGGTTTATAACCGCGCTTTAATAACGTTCTTAATTAGTTTAAGTCTAGTTCTAAATATATAATTAGGCGCTGGGTCTTTAGGTATATAAACTATATCTAACTCTAACTTGTTAGATTATTTTATTATAACTAAGTCTTAGTACGCCTTTTATATTTCTAAAACGTACTATTTTTATAGAATTAAAGTATATATTAAGGACTAAGCTAATAAGCTAATACTTAAATATTAATAACTTTTTATAGTACTAGTTTAATACTACTAAAAGGTATTTTTACTATTCTAGTCCTACTCTTATACACTCTTAATATTATTCTTATTAGTATATAGCGCTAAGCGCTATTAAAAACTCTATAAGAGATAATATACCTTTTTATCTAAACGATAGTAAGTATAGCGTCTTTAGTAATATTTAGCCTTTAAATTTTTTTATTATATTCTTATTTAGTATATAAAGCTAAGATTTTAGGCGTATTAAAAATAATAAGATTTAATAATAATAAACTAGCTTAGACTATATTTACTTAGAATCTAAATATTTTCTAGACTTTTTATAAATTTCTTTTTAATAATTAGCCTTTACAGTTTCTTTTTACTTATTTAGTAATTTTACGTAGATTAATTTAATACTTATTTAAGTTTAAAAAAAAGTTTTTTAATTTATTTAACTATTAAATAGTTTTAGATTTGTTTATTAGATTTTTATTAAAATAAGTAATAAGTACGGCTTTATAATACGCGGTTTAAAGTTTTTTAAAAATATATTTAATAAAATAGCTACGTAATTTATATAAATTAAGATTAAGTAGGTTAAATATATTAATATCTTTAAAAAGAGAATAGGTTATTTTAGCTATTTAGGGCTTTCTATAAAAAAAAGTATATAAAAATAGAAAGCTAGTATATAAATCTAAAATTTTAGAATTAGAATACTATAACTGCTTATACCTTACTAATAATTAGTAGAATAATAAAGGCGCGACTATAAAGGTACTTTATTATAATTTTATTAAGTCTTAGTAATTATATATCGTAAATTATAATATTGCGTGTCTTTATATATAAATAATATAGTACCCCTACTAAACGGCTAGAATTATAAAATAAATACTAGACGTGGCGGAGAGCGTAATATAATAGTAGACGCTATATAATACTAAGCTAAGGTAATACTATTTATAATCTATTTAGAATTTAGTAGTAATAGAGCTAAATACTTTAAGAGAAAATAGTTTACTATATATAGCCACTTAAGATACCTATAAGGCCTTATTTATATATTTAACTCTATCTATATTAAAGCCTATATTTTTAGAGTACTCTATTCCTATAAAAAGACGCCTCTAGTATAGTGTTCTAGGCAGCTATTATCTATAAAAGGTATATAGCTTAGGTATAGTAACTATTATAAATATTAAAAACTATAAAGCGATTTAAATTGTTTATATTTAATAATTTTTTTAAAAATCTACTACTTAGTTTATATAACACCTTCTATAATTAGGCTCTTTACTAGTCTAAAGAGGCGTCTTTATACAGCAGCGCTGTAATAGTTATAGTAGTAAACTTAATATTCTACTATTTTTACCTACGCTAAATTATAATAGCGAATTATAGTAATCTTTTATTACTACCTATTCTTTAATATTTAAGTTAAGATAGACAAGTAATAGTATAAATAGGGCTGGTACTAAAAAAGTAAACTGTATTATAGATTATAGAGATACGACTAAGAACTTTAGCTAAGTATTTTTTTAGATTTATAATTTATTATTTCGTACCGTATCTCTTATAAAATATAAAAATAAAAAATATTTTTATAGTAACTATTTTAATCTTTAAAACCTATAGCTTATCTTTTAGGGTGCTAAAAAAATAAAATTTTATAATTTTAGTATAATTCTCTTATATTTATACTGTTATATTAAAAATAGCTAGCTAAAGACTAAAAGTACTAGCCTAGATATATTAAAACGTATTAAAACTATACTAGTCCCCTTTTTACTAGTAGACTACTAAAGCGCTTTACTACTATTATTATATAAAATAGACTTATAGTCTCTATCTTCCTCTTCCCTCTTTTTATTTTATTACTATTTATTTCTTTTTTACTATAGGCCGTAGTAAAGCTTCTAAAAGATAAGAATGTTATAGTTATTAGGTAGTGCTCTTTATTATAGAATATAACGTCCTCCTATAATAGTCTTTTTTAAGGCCTTAGCACTACTACTATAAATTACCTAACTTTATTATATATATAAATAAGAATAACTAATAATATATATTACTATATAGACAGATCCTTTTTTAAATTTTTTTTTAATTTTTATAATTGCTATTTTAACGAGTTTATTAATATTATTAAATAATAAAATATTACCTTTTTTATATAAATACTAGATATTTTTATAATAATAATATTGTTTTAAATAGTAGATAATAATCTTTTTAAATTAGAAATAGTAGTTTAGTTCTATTAGTAAAATAAAAATAATATTATTAATATAAAAATAAAAAATAATAAAATTAGTTTTATTAAGATTTATTATTTCCTAATATATTTAATAAAAAAGGGCCTTATTCTTAATATTTTATTTTAAGTTATTATCCTAATAGATACGGTAAGAGTTAAATATAGTAATAAAAAAAAAGTAATTTTATTTATAAAGGTAGCTTACTAGTTATAGGGGGGTGACAAAAAACAAGTCTAATTAAAAAAAATAGCATTTTTAAAAATTTATATAAAATAAAATAATAGGCCTAAAATTACGTAAGTACTACCGTTTAAAAGAGGAAATTATAGGGATTATTATTAGAATTTTAGTTACGTTTTATTTATTACTTATAATAAATTAAAATTACCTAAATATAGCAATCTTTTTAATCCCTTTTTTAGGATCCTATAACTTTTTAGTTAGTAAATATATTTAACTAAAATTTTAACTATACCCTTTTAGGCCTAATCTAGGTTACGTAACTAGATTTTCGAAGTATATTAGTAATCTAATAATAAAATTATATTAATTATAAAAATAGTGCTAAGCCTTATATAATTAATAATTACGTAATATATTAGTAATATTATAGTATATTATAATATCTTTTTACTTTTATAAACTTAAACTCCTATTTCCTTAAAATAGAGCCAAAATTCTTAAAACTTAAATTTAAAATTAAACTTCTTTAAAAATAAATAATTCTTATTCTTTAATTACTACTACTCTAAAAAAGTCTTAACAAACTATTTATAGTACTATAAAACAAATTAAAAAAAAGGAGAAAGATAATTATAATATAAAAAAGATTAAAAGGGGTAGAGTCTCTAAGGTAACTAAAAGAGAAAAAAGAGTTATTAATAGGGACTTAACTAGAAGCCCTAAAAAAGAAAATAAAAGACTATTAATAGATAATAGTCTAAATATCTTAAAAAGATCCTTATAAAGAATTTTAAAAAAGGAGGATTATAGTATTAATATAAGTAAAAAAAAACTAATAATTAATAAAGAAAACGCTAAAAAAAGATTAAAATACGCTAAAGAGACTATAAAAAATATAAAAAATATAAATTTAAAAAAAATTATATTTTCTAATAAGTCAGCAATATAAAGGGAATAATAAAATAAATAATATTATAAAAAAAGAGGTAATAATAGAGTTGGAAAAGAACTAGCTGTTAGCTAATTATAAAGTAAGTTATTTTAATTTTTTAAAATATTAAAATATATAACTTTTTATATATTTTTAAGTTATAGTTTTAGTTTTTTAATATTAATTATATTAATTAATTTATAGGATAAGAATTTAAACTATAAGTTTAAAGTGCAATTTAGATAGGAGGTAGAAGTAATTTAGTATTTACTAAAATACCTAATTCTTTTACTACTTTTACTAGTAAGGACTATATAAATAAAGTCTTTATACCTAAGGTTAAACCCTCTATAAAAAGGGGTAAGTAACTTAATAGATTTTTTAGATCTTTTTTTAATATAATAATATATATATATATATATTATTATATTATATTATAATTATAAACTTTATACTAATATTAATTTAGGTTAGCAATTTTAATAAGATAACGTCCCTATTTATAAAATAAAGGACGTTTTAAACTAGTTTAAAAATAATAAAATTAAACTATTTCCTTACCTAGCCTATAGCCCTGATTTAGCCCCTATAAAAAATATATAGGGTTATTTAAAACAAGGGCTAAATAATAATAAAGAGGCTAGTTTAGGTGTAGGATCTTATATATAAAATATAGAAGCCTTTAAAAGAGTTACTAATAAGAAGTAGTAGAATATACTATAAAAAGTTATTAATAACTATATTTTATTTCTTCCTAACCGTTATAAAGCGGTTATAGAAGCTAAAGGCTACTATACTAAATATTAGTAATTTATTATTTACTAGTTTATTATTAATAATGTGAAAAAGTGACTTTTATATATAATTATATAATTAATATATAAATATATAAAAATATTTAATATACTAATAAAACTTAGTATCTATTATTATATATATAAAAATAAGCTAATTTTACACTTTAAATAAAAAGTTATACTAACTTAAAGTAGGGTCCTAAAAATTTTTAATATTTACTAATTTTTCTTTACCCCTAAACCCCTTAGTAGGCAGCTCCTAACAGGGTGAATAGAATCTACTAATTTTTTTCTTTAAAATAGTATTTTTTTCGTATTTTTAGGTCCCCTAGTTAAATAGTTATATTATTTTAATAAAGGTATCTTTTTTAATTAGATTTTTTTTGTCACTACCGTATAAAAGTTTTACTTATTTTAATACTACCTCTAAAAAAGATTTATATATAGTTATTAATATTTATATTATTTAGAGGGCCGTAGTATATAAATACTAAATTTAGTTTTAGCTTTTCTCCTATATATAGAGTTAGAGGCTCTTCTTAATTAATTTTTAAAAACTTTATAGTTAAAAATAATAGCCTAACTAAGTAATAATTATACTTTCTTTAAAAGAATTAGACAATAAAGAAAAAATTATTTAGTTTATAAATATAAACTAGTATAAGTACTTTGTTAAGTACTATTCTTAGGCTAATTAGTATAGCGTAGTACTAACTTATACTATTTCTATATAAACTTACTAGAGCGTTATTAATTTTAATTAGCTATAGACTATATTAAAGCTTATTATATACTATAAAGCGCTATAATAGTTTTAGTTTATACCTATTCTATTACGTTAATATATCTAGGCTTAGCTAACTAGGGCCTATTTAGGATTCTAGTTACATAGAGCCCGTTTAAGCCGTAGAAGGTAGTAGATAATAATAAAAAAAGACGGGTAGTATTTATTAAATAAATTTATATATATAAACGCTAGTATAGCTAGTTTTAAACTAGACCTTTTACTTAGTTTTATACTAAAGAAGTATATTACTACTATAGCTTATATTATAAAAATTTATATAGTTAGCACTATCATTTATAAATTAATATATACCTAGCTCTTATATAGGATTCTTAAATAGACTAAGTAATATATAATACTAACTTACCTAAAAATTAAAAGAATTCTATAAAATTTATCATATAATAAAATCATAGTATTAGACTAAATATACTTATAGTAGTAGGTAGTAATTTTTTATTATACTATATTATATAGCTCTGTTTATCCCTAAAAACCTTTACCTATAGTAGAGCTAATAAGCTATAAAAGGTAACTATTTTATATAGAGATTATACTAAACTATATTACTATACTTTAGCTATAAGTTAAGGTAAAAAAATCTATTTTAAAGTAAAAAAATTAAGTACGCATAAACTGCGCTTTACTTTTAAGGTATTATTAGTAGTTAGCTATTTTTTTTATTTATATAGAGTATACGTAAATAGATTTAAGAATAATATAAGTATTAAGTAAATAATATAATTTAAAACTAAGTAAGTCCTAATAGGTATAGCGTAGATAAGACGATTTATTTTTTACGAATAATAGGTATCTAATAATACTAGCTAATAAATATTTTAATACGTAGTCTAGTTCCGTATAGTTATATAATCTAACTTTATAAATAATAATCTTTCTCTTACTTACGGTTATTTATTTCCTCTATTATAGTACTTTAAAATATATTAATAATTCTATTACTATCTTATTTTAATAACCTAGATCTTACCCGTCTTTAGGTAATTTACTATTATTATAAAAACGTCCTCTATATAGACTCTAACGCTCTAAATAGTAGTTATTTTAAATTTATTTTTAAAATAGTAAAAGACTTACTAAAATATATTAAATATTAAAATAAAATAATTACTACTTAATTCTAAAAGGTATTAGTCTAAACTATATATTATAGTAAAACTAAATATTAATACTCTTTTTTACTACGTAGTAAGACATACTATATAGTAATATAAATAAGGAGTACTTTAAATTTTAGTAACTGGAAAGCTTATACGTATAATAAATATTATTATAATTTTATAAAAATAATTTAGTATAGCTAATTTTAAATATATATAATCTATTTTACCCAAAAATTATATTTATCTTATTACTTCTACGCCGTATTTATACAGTATATTATATTATAGTATAATAGGCTTTTTTTTATAGTACTAATCTTAAGCCTTTTTCGCTCTATATTTTTATAAAATAGTCTAATTCTAGTTTTATAATTTCTCTCTAATACTAAAAAGTTATTACTAGCCCAACGCGTACTATAGAGTATAATTTTATATAGTACCGCCCTATTGATAAGTACCTTTAGTAAAAGTAAATCCCTAATTCTAGCTAATATAAAATAACCCTATACGTCTTACCTTATATACTAGTAAATATTTTACTATAACATATATAACTATATAAATTATATAAGTATTTAAATTATTATTAAATTTAACTGAAAATTAAAAATAGTAACTAAAGGTAAAGCCCTATTTTTTTTTAGATATAAAGTAAGTATAAATTATAGTTATTATATTTTTAGTATATTATAATATTTTCTCCTACACTTTTACTCTTTTATATCTAGAAATTAGATAATTTTAAAAGTAAACTTTTTATTTACCTAAAGTCTCTATTTAAATTTTATCTCTTATCGTTATTATAGTTATTTTTTAATACTTTAAAAATATATTATATTATTAAACTATATAACTAAACCCCTAAAAAAGTAGAAGTATAATTCTAACTATTAAATTATACTTATATAGAATTAATAGTACTAATAATTTTTTTTATAACTAGTGTAAAAGCGTTAGGTATAAGTAAAATAAATATTTTAAAAAGAGAAATAATAGCTTATATTAGTATACTACTACTAGAAGTAGGCCGGCTCCCTTATTTTTACTTAAAATACTAGGGGAGGTTTATAACTTAATCTAGAATTAAGCTCTAAAGTCTTTTATCCTATTTATGTTAGAATATATCTTTAATTAAAACTATAAATTAACTAAACTTTTACTATTATAGATTAATAGATAGATTTAAAGAGAAATAATAAGTTAGTTAATATTATAATATCTACTATATCTAATATACAATATATATAAATAAATTTACTTACGCTATTTTAATAAAGGCTAAATAAAATTTAGAAAAACTTATAATCTAACTAAATTTTATTATACTTTTAACTCTTTTAAATCTAGCTCTACACTTAGTTATATAATATTAATACCTAGTGTCTTAACGCTACACTTTACCTCTCTTCACATAATAATATTAATACACTTATAGGTAAATAAATCTAGTAGTAATAGTAAGTCTAAACGCCGACTTCTAAAATAGCTTATAAAGGTCCTTTATACTACTACTTATAACTAACTAATAACTTTTTAGTTTTAGATTACTACTAATACCTTTTACTATTAAGCTAGAGAGGCCGCGCTCCTCTATCTATTTAAATAATTAGTATAGCTATAAGACTTTAAGCGCGCTCTATTTAGAATTAATAAGTTTAATAGTATAGAAATAAAAAAGAAGAGGTAGTAAAAAAAAAGAGAGAATACTCTTAAATAAAATTAAAGTATTATAAAATACTATACTCTCTCTTTATCTATAGATATAATATAGAATATAAATTTCTAGTATCTAATTATTTATTTTTTAATCTCTACCTCTCTTTACGATAACTAATAAAATATTAAAAATTAATTTTATATTAAAAGACTATTTACTAATACTAAACCTTTATTTAACGTTAAGCCCTATTATTACTATAGTCTTTATTCTCGCTTTTACGCTTACGCTTAGTAATATATAAAGTTTTTTAAATAACTACTAAAATCTCTATATAATCTAAGCTACTATAAAACTTAACTAAATTTTTATAACTATAGTTAATTATTCTTTCTTTTTACTATACTTTTAGCTTTTAACTTTTTTTTTAGTTCTTTTTAGGCACCGCTAAGCTAAAACGTAGTTATAGAATCTATTTTTTTTTAGCTTAATAGTAGCTTACTATACGTATATTATTATTTTTTTTTAAAAAAATAATATCTATAACTAGTTCAGTGTTAGCGCTTATAAGTTACTATATAGGTAATTATATTTTAAAATATTATATCTAGGTCTTTTACTATATTATTTCTAGCTTAAAGGCTACTTTATCTTTAAAGTTTAAATCCCCTTATATAATTATATTTTTAAGCTTTTTTTTACGTATAGTACCGCAGATAAGTATAATTAAAAATTAGTTTAAAAATATAGTCCTCCTATATTTAGTAATACGTATATCGGTCCGTATACTAAGGCTCTATAACTAGTAGTATAGTTAGTATAGTTATTTTTAAATATTTTTACTTAATAATAAAGTTACTTTATTACTAAAAATAATTAAATTATCTAGTATTACTTATTAGCTAAAACCTTAAAATAAGTTAAGGACTATACTTTATAACTCTCGTTTAAGGTTATCTTAATTAAAAAGTCTATAAGTTTATTCTATATAATAGACTGTAATAGTCTTATTAGTAACATTTTTTATTTTACTCCTTTTAGTATTCTTAAAGCTATCGTTATTATATAAGACTATTACTAAGGACTTATTAATTATAAAATTATAATTCTATATTAATTTATTTTTTATAGTATTTTATAATAAAAATATAAATAAATATAATTATATAAAGTTTATACTCTACTTATACTACTTTTATTTAGAATATCTCGTCTATATTAAAGAGTATAATAGAGGGTAATTCTAGATTAGTACCTTTTTCTACCTTACTAGTACATATTTTAGGTTAGTTATTTAATTATAGTTTTACAGCTTTTTATACTACTATAACCTTTTTTTTTTAACTACTAAGTTTAGTAGGGATTTACTTAGAGCTAGTTATTAAATATATATTACCTTATACTACAGATCTAAGAAAGCTTTATAGCTAGTAGTAAAAATAAAATTTTAAGTAGTAGCCTTTTTATTCTTATCTAGAATTACTAATAGAGTTTTAGACCTTTTATTACTATTTAGTCCTATAATAGACTTACTATACACCTTAAAGCTACTACGCTATTTAGTATTTTTTTTATAATACTATTTACTTTACTTAGTATACTTAAAGGCGTATTATAGATTATTATAAAATTAAATTTATAATTACTATCTCGTCTAGCCTCTTTTCTATTATCTATTAGTATTTTTTTTAGAGTTATAATAGTTTTACTTTTTATATAAGTATTTATTAGAGTTTTACTAAATATATTTAAAGTACTATATTTATTACTATTACGTCGAAACGTGTAGTTACGCTTTACTATAATTATTTTTTTAAAAGTTTTATTAAGTATATAAATAGCACTTTTTATAAAAAGTTTATAAGTTAAAATTTTACCAGCTCTATTATTACTATTTATTTATAACGCAGCTATCCCCTCTATTTAAAAATATAAGCTTATATTAACGTTACGCTCCGGTCTCGATAGAGACCTAAAGGTTTTAAAGTTATAATAAGATAATTAATACAGAATATTCTATTTTATTTAGTTATATACCTAACTATTTATTTTTATTACCTTAGACCTATTAGTTATTATCTCCTTATAGTTTTTATAGCCTAATTTAAAAAAATTTTTAGTATTTAGGCCTTACGCACTTACTATATTTTTATAATATTATATACCTACAGCTTTACGATGTATCTGGAGTTATTTAGCCTACTTTTATATAAAGCTTTTAAATTACTTTACTACTTTTATATAAAGTCCTTATTTATTTGCGAAAGCCCTATAAGTTATTAGTTTTTATAGTAGACTCTTTAGGACTGTTATATACTATCTTATACTTTAAGTATTTAGTAGGTATCTAAAAGCACTAGTAATACTAGCTCTTTATCTAATCTATAGGGCGTTCTATCTCGTTATCTATACCTTAGTTAAATTTTTAGTTTTTTAGTAACAACTACTATAACTATATACTAATTTTAAATTAGGTTAGGCGTACTATTACGTAGTATTATACTAAAAATTACGTAAATATTATTATTATTTTATACTAGTCGTAAGAGATTACTTATCTTAATTTTAACTTTTTTATTATTTTTTTTACTTATCTATTTAATATATATTTTTTGCAGTACGTACTGTAAGAGTTTATAATATAAAAATCTATATATATATTACTAGCAGGTTATCTATTTTATAGTTTATTAGGTATATAGGAGTCTAGTACTATAGTTAATAAAATTTATTATTTTACGCGTTATACTACGTACTATAAATATAATATTTTCTTTTTCTTTCTTTATAAACGCCTACTTAGTATTAGTTATAATAGTAAATATATAAGTATAAGTTACTATAGGGTAATAAATTATACTAAACTATAAATCTGTTAAGTACTATTAAGCGGTTATTACGTACCTGTCTTAGCGTAGTACTTTTCTTAATTAGACTTAGTATAGTACTTTTAAAAGGCGGTTATTAGGTTCTATAATATATATAATACTTTTCTTCCTAATTAGGTAGTTACTAATAGTAACTTTATTATATAAAAAAAAAAAAAAAAACGTTACGCTAGAGAAAAAGAAAAAATTATATTTTTTTAATATTTAAAACTAGTTTTATTTTCGCTACCGTATTACTCTAAAAATACTTAAAAAAAAAGATTTACGGTAAGCATCTGGGATAGAATTAAAAATATTTAAGATTTACTTTATAGTCTAAAATGCGAAAGAGTCTATAATATTAAAAAAAAAAAGTTTAAGAGTAGAAATATTACTAGTTATATATTTTTAAAAGGCACTATACTATACTTATACCTATCTCTATTATAACGTTTTTACTAATTAACCTTTTATATTATATATAAAAAATACAGCGTAAGTAACTATTAGTAACTACTTATTTATATATTTTAAATAAAATTTTAATTTATTTTTTATTAGCGGCGTATATATCTCGGTAGTAAAATTATATAATAGTTAATTAAAGGCTTTACTATATATAGCTATTAGGAACTCTAATACTATAAGGGGCTTAATTTTATTTTCTATAACTACGGTACGGCGATTAGATTTATAAATCTTTATACTTATATATTTTACTAAAAATAGAAGAGAGTAGCGCTATTTTAGGTATTTAAGACCTCTTTACTAGGAGAGATAATAAAACTATTATTATAAAACTTCTCTATGAGCGGTTTATATTTAATATCTTAAAAGAGAGGTATATTTAATACTAGTCTAAAAACCTATTTCTATTTAAGCGCATATATACTAAAAAGGCGTTATTATTTTTAAATACACCTTAGTATAAAATTATAATTTATATAAATAGTATTATATACTTTTTCTAAGCCGTTAGCTCCTAAATATAGTAACTAGAGGAAAGATTTAGTACTACTAGAATTATATAAAACGTTAAGCTAAAGAGTACGCTATTTTTAATTTTTAAAAACTCTATTATAGCCTACTATAGTAAAGGGAGTAGACAGTTATAAAACTAAAGAAAAATAGAGGTTTTTAGCCTATTTTATATAATAATAGTAAGTCTAAGTTAGTAAAACGCTTTAGTAATTAACTAGTTAAAATAGGCATACTATATATTTAATACGCTTAGTAAATCTAGTTATAAACTAATAATATCTAATATAGGAGAGTAGATAGGATAAAATTATATTAAAATTATAAAGCCTTATACTACTAGCGCTTAAATAAATAGGCAACAGCTTTTAAAAGTTAAAATAGTTACTTTAGTAATATTATCTAACTTTATATTTTATAAAAGGCTATACGGCGGGGAATAACTAATTATAAGCTTAAAAAAAATATTTAGTTATAGCTTCTAGCCTTACCTTTTTAAGCTATAGTAAAATTTACTGTTTTAGTTCTTACCCTATTTATACTATTACTTATCTATCCTTAGAGAATTAGCGATAACAGTAGAATACTATACTATTATAATATAATATAAAAAAGAATAATAAACTTAATAATTTACTACTATATCTAGTTTAATATTACTAGATAGAGATATTTTTCTAGCGGGGAGTCGGGCTACGTAAAGTATTATTAAAACTAATTAATAATTTTAATTAAGATTTTTAGGTGCAAGATATAAGTTTTATAGCTTTAATAAGTTTTTTATTAATAATAATTTAGTATACGCAGCTAGTCGTATAGTTTTTTATAAAACCTAAAAAAAGAAGCTTAAGAATTTATAATTAATTTAGATATACGCTAGAGGAAAAATAATAAACTCTAATAGGCTAGGGATATACTATAAAAAGCTATTAATAAGTAAGAGAATATATCTTTCTTCTATAAAAATAAATAGCCTATTTTAAAATTATAAAAAACGTATTAGTATTTAGTTATAGTAGAAAAATTAAAAAAGAAATAAAATAAAGATAGTTATAGTTTATACGCAGCGCTTTATTTTATTATAGTATAACTATAAACTATTATTTAAACTTTTTCTAATTATTAATAATAGCGCTTCGGCGGCCTAGGCTAATTTTAGTCTCTTTTCTATTTTAAGGCGTTAATAATTAGTATTAGGGCCGAAACGGGACTCCGCTAATATTAAGTATAGAATCTAACTTAAGCTTGTATACAGGAAACCAACCCGCCTTACGGTTTAGCAAACAAGCCTAGAGGAACGAAGGCAGAAATTAGGGGAAATGAAAATAAGTTAAGTGCCATGGAGCTCATTTTAGGTCGCGCGGTAGCCCTGTTTCGGCCAGCTGATCAGCTGGCTCTTGGCTATCTCGCCGGCCAATCAGAGAGCGATTTATAGCGCCCTCAATTGCCTAATAAGGGAACTACCGGACAACCATTGAAAGTATTGAAAGTCCTCCTACCTCCCGTCTCATCACATACACATCACCAACTCACCAACTTCGACGCGCTATGGAACCACCAAGAATGCCTCAGACCTTCCCACCAAAAAATTACAATGAGTGGTTGTCTTGTCGCTCAGTTCGCGCAATGCGCTGTACAAAACCATCATGCTTCAATTTCGACACCTTCAAACGTTATTAGAGTTCGGAAGTTTTTCTGATGTCCCTTTCCTGAATAGGGTCCCAGCGATGTAGTTAGACTTAGTCTTTTCTTAGTTAGTAGCCGGGCTATAGTTTAACGTTAGCGTATTCTACACCTTACTTATCTATATTTAAGTCTTTAACCGCTTCTTCTAATATATACTTTAAATTCTACGCTCTGCTCTACATAATTCGTTAAGGCCCGCTAAAAGAAGACTTAATAGTAAAGTTGTAGGTATATTAAGTAAATTTAATATAATTTAAGACTATTTATATTAAACTTCTAGTATAATTAGGTGCAGTAAATTTATTAAGCTTAAATTCCTAAGTAAGAAAGGTAGTATATCTAAAACTATAAATTTTAGTATATATTACTTAGGTGCTTCGCTTTTTCCTATAGTTTTAGAGTTAATTAGTTATTCTTTAAATACTATAAGTTCCTACTTAATTATCTAAAAACTAGTTTTATATTAATTATTAATAGCTTCTATATAAAATTTTTAACTTTAGGTTTCCCACTCCGATTAAACGAAATAACACTTACTAAGAATTCTAAAAAAGAGTAGAATCTTCTCGTCTACTAGATTAATAGGTTTACTAGCACATTATTAGGCGACCTAAGAAAGCTCCTTAAAGCTATCTTTTATTCTAAATATCTACGTAATTTATAACTACTTAAGAGCGTCTCTTCTTTATATTTATCTATAGGAGCTATATCGACTTTATGTATACTACGTCCTTACTTAATATAAGTAAATAAAAACAGAGGCTCTATAACTAAAACCTATTAAATATAAAATTTTTTAAGTTTTATAGCTAGTAGAGTAATAACTTAATTAATAATTTATTAAACTATAATAGTAATAACGGCGCGGCGTAACGCCTATAAAATAAAAATTTAACTATTATAGATAGAACTATAGGCCGTATATAGCGTATTTAAAAATAAAACTATAATATCTTTTTTCCCCTTTTCTATAATACTATCTAAAATATTTTTTTTTGATTATTATAGTTAAAAAGACTTTAAAACCCGCTTTTAAGTATATAATAATTATAATTACCCCCGGCTAGTTAACAGTAATAATAGTAATAATAATAATTTTAATTTTTATTAAAAATTTAAATAACTAGTAGGGCTATTTTAAAAATTATTTAAAAAATTATTATAAGTTTATAAAAAGGGCCGGTCTTCTTAAAGAGTTATTTTTTTTTATTAATATTTTTAATTTTAGGTTAATTATCGTACGGCTTTTTATTTTTAAATATAAAATAATTTTTAATTTTAATAATGTCTACGGCTTATACTTATATAGTAATATAATAAAGCTAGTAAAATAATAGTTTAAAAGGGTTAAGAATTTACTAAGTAAGATAAAGAGTAAAATAAAAAGTAATATATACTTAAAAATAAGTAAAAAAAAGTTTTTTAAAATAGCGTAAAAAAAGCGGGCGCAGCTCTAGTAAAAAAAGTTTATTAAAATAGTTAAAATTATTTAGGCGCGGGGATATACGTATAAATAAAAATAAAATAAATAAAAAATAAGTAGTAAATATACTATAGTATAGTTATATAGGAGCTTACTATTAAAGAGTTAATAGTTATTATAAAAAAAATTAAAAGATTTTATAGAAATTTTATAGAGAGTACTATATTATATTTTAATATTTTAATTGCTATTAAAAAGATTATAGTTTATTAGTACTAGTAAAAAAGTTATTATAGTTACTATGTAAGAAGCTTATTAAGATAAATTAGCGTTGACGATTACGTAATATAGTAGAAGTTTAAACAGCCAGCCTAGGGTCGCGTGACGTCACGGCAATGACCCTGGGGGAGGGGAAGAGCGTCTCTTCAAAAGGTATCAGGAAGCCCTTGAGAGGCCTCGAGTTTATGGAACCATGATATTGCTCGAGGTGCCACCGTTGCATGCCAGTGATATTTATTGACGAGCATGGTAACATTGTGCAGCGTCCGGGGATCGATGTCGGTAGGCACTTGGACGCCGCTACTGTACAGTATGCCGAGTATAATCACCATTGCTGTCGGATCGTCCTCTGGGTCCGAAAATTCAATTGCAACCGAGCCGTGTTCCTTTAATTCTTCGGCTTCTCGAAATCGGGAGCCCTCGAACATGGGGAGGACGACATGAGCTTGTTTGAAGAGACTCGTAGTCGAACTTCTTTGACTTTGACATCGAGACATCCAACAACGTAATTGCGCAGCATTTGTTGTTCAGTTGACGATGAGCCATCCTGAGGGGCTAGTTGGTCTTTGAGGATTAGCTCGACGTCTCCGTTAGAGTCGTAGTCGACGGATATAGTTGCCATCTTGGATGGAGGGCTACAGAATGATTATCATGTAGTATCGGCTATCAACGAAGTGTTGCACATTCAATGAGCAGATAATAATCATGCGCTTTGGTAATAGATTTCGATACGTTCACATACTACCCAGTGGGAAAGGCTAAACCTGACTTGATCGACCCCGCAGAGAACAAAGAAGTCCCTAGGAGCCTAGACGGGTCTCAGCTCTAATGATGTTGGGTGGGCGTATCGACTAATACATTCTAGCCTAAGATGATAAGGCTATGCTGTGAGCCGTGTGCCTTAAGCCTGGATACCGTCGAAGAGGGCAATAATTTTAGAACGACGGTTCGATAGAATGCAATACTTAAGTTTAATAGCAGTTACCAAGAGTGCGATGGAGAGTACTGAATAGACAATCTGATCGACTTGCTCGACGCTAGCACCTGAGGCAGGCTCGCGCGGACTTCGCCCTACTGTATAAGTAGCAATGAGAGGGTTGGTCATCGTCACACTTTCCGCTCAATGGTCTTATAGACAGGTAATTGAGATAGAGACTTGTCTTTAGTGTCCCTTTAGTGCGCTTGTCATATCCTAGGGTGGCCGGTCTCTCCCACCGCTACCAGTTCCTCCCCACGGGCAACTTCAATGCCACGATCAATCAACGACTTGAAAGTTTCATCACCATCCTTCCTTAGATGCATTACCTGAAGCACACGAACCAAATGCTCTCGGTCGCTGCGCATGCCAGATGTTGGCTTAGGCATGTCATTGAATGCAACGGCGGCCATATCCTGCAGCTGCTTCTGAACTTCAGCGGAGAGCTTTGCCTCCTGAGGGCGCCCTGCGGCTCCGTGACCATCCATATTGATGTCTCCACCCCTTTTCCCTTCACGCATGTAAAATGCGGCATAAGCAACCTTCGATAAAGCCGTACTTATACTCTATAGCTAGGATCCCGATACTAGTCTTATATATTTATAGTAGCGAAGTACTGTTACTGTAGGACGGGTAGGCACAGTCGTAAAGGAAACCTAGGAAAAATAAGGGGTACTAGTCTACCTCGTATAACCGGGATACGGAAAAGCAGGTTAGCTTTTTATAAAAATAAAGAAAGAGGCGCGGTTTTATATAAGCTTAATATATCTAAACTAATACTTTTACCTAGAGAATGTCCTACGCGCGTAACGGGGCTATTATAAAAAGAGACTAGTTGCTAAGGCCGTCCTAGGGAGTAAAACACAGATAGGGGTATCTAAGTATAGGTATAAAGGCTAAGCTGACGGGTTCTTAGACGCAACTTTACGGTTAATAACGCGGATACGAAACTACTATACGTTTAAAATATATAACGGTGCTTCTAAGATATAGTATATAGCCTCTAGGGAAGCTAACTAGGAATTTGGCTACGCGTTTTATCTAACAGCTAGGTAAGATTGCGAAGAATACTTAGGGCGTAGCGTAAGTAGTAGGCGTAAATATTACTACGCTCGAAAGTCAGCGTTAAAGAGCGGGATAAATAGATATATACTAGTATAAAGACAAAGACACCTAATGCCCTGCCTAGTGTCTTAATACTAGACAGAGCAAGGTTACAGCGCTATAATAGCCTGCCGGTACGACTGATTGCAAGGCTATCGCAGTGATGGATGCCTCACTTCTTACTAATAATAGTATGGTATTGTGGTGACTTCGTCTTCGCGTGGTATCAATCAACTCACGGCATCAACCCAGTATAGAAACACAATAAGAGGCCGAGATTGGCCGTTGAAGTTCGACTATCTCGAGGAGACGGGACACAAACAGGAACCTGCCATCTATTGCCATCCTCGCTGGTATAGCAGCTTGAGGGACCTCCGGTTGCGCCATGTGGGAGTAGACCGTGACGAGATCAAGGATCCCACTACACAGGTGACATTGTGTCTGCTGGATGCAACATGCTGAGGAGCCTTGCAGTCTCCGAATAGTGTCCCTATTTTTATTACATTCAATTCTCAGGTCATCGAACCAATCGTCCAACTCCCCTAGATAGCTCATAATATAGCGGTCGTGCTCTTCGAGAATGCCAAGTTTGCAGCTAAGATAAATAACTAAGGCAGCTATCTCTATCGCACCTTACAGCGTAAGTCAAGTTTTAAGAGCACTTCGGAGCCACTTACCAGGCAGGCTATACGGGGAAGGTATCTCTCTTATATTTAAATATTTTATACTCTTTTCTCTACATTTATTTTACCACAACTTTTATAATCTTTATATTTTACTATTATCTAGATATCCCAATTATATTAGGAACGGACTAAAGCAGTATAAGAAGAATTACGCGCCTATATAGTAGTATTAATTACTTTAAAAGGACCCTTAGAATTAGCTTTATGTAAAGTGTTTTAAACAGAGTTAGTAGTTTTCTAAAATATAGTAATATTTATACGCACCGTGTTCTAATATTAGATAGATTAGAGGGGGGGTTCCCTATAGCAGTATTAGAGATACCTATTATTAAAGGGGTACTAATAGGAACTAGTACTTCTTAGGGAAATAAATAAGTTAATAAATATTATTAAGAAGATATAAAACTTTTTTATATTTTACTCTTTACTACTTAACTAATAGGAGAGCTTAAAGCAAACTTCTACGCCTTAAATATACTAATAACCTATAATTAGAGAGATATAGGCCGTATTAATATTATATTTTAATATTATTATAATAGGTCTATAACCCTTCTCCTATATACTCTAAAATAGAAATATATACTACTAGTCTAAATAGTTTTATACGAACTACTTAACTATAAAAATATATTTATATTTTAAAATATATTTTAGTATTTAATTTTAGTAGTATAGGGCTTAGAGTTTACGTAGCTAAAGCTATAGTTTTATACTATAGGCCCCTACGCTTATTAAAACGAGTATAAAGTTATATAAAAGTCTTAGCTAAGGGCTTTAAATAATTATCTACTTTATAAACCCCCTTTTATATAATTTAAAAGACTAACTCTAGCAGTTTATAGGCTTTTATTTAATATAATTACTATTTTATACTACTCTAGTAATATTTACTAGTAGTTACATCTTAATACTATATACTAGGGTATATTTATATAAATTTTTAGATAGTAAAATTACCTAGTATCTAAAATTATAGACTAAGGGGCGTAGTTAATTAATTTATAGTTTTAGCCTATTTCTAGAAACAGAGATACTATAGTATAAGTAATATAAAAGTTAGTAAGCCCCTATAGCTATAGAGATATAGACTTCTATTTATTTATAATAACTATTAGCGCCCTCTAATAGGTTAAGGTTAAGGCTTAGATACTTAGAATACTCTTTTTATATAATAATAATTTTATTTTTACTATTTTCCCCTCGCAGTTTTATAGTAATAAAATATATATTTTTATCTCTTAGTATAGTACACTTCTAGACGTAGTATATATATTATAAGATTACGTTAACTCTAGTATAAGAATAGTTTTTAGTTATTTTTACTAATTAAACTTATATACAGCTACGCTAAAGTACTACTATTAATAGTTATAATAACTATAGTAAGGTACTAGTAAAATCTTATTTATATATTACTTCTATTATAGACAGGCCTTAAAACAGGCTATATAATAAGAGAGATAAATAACTAAAGCATTTAGTATATAAAAGAGGTACTGTTTAAGTTATAATTAGTTATATTTTTTATAGCTTATTACTCTTTAATATAATATAGGCTATGTTTATTACTCATATTATTTACTTCCTAATTAGATTAATTTTATATATTAGACTTATATATCGGGATATTAGGTCGCATAGAATAAATAAAATAAATAAAATTTTTAAGATAAAGCTCTAGGTAAGGGTTTTAGCAATTATATTTAATATTACTTAAGCTGCCTTATTTATAAATAATATAATGACAGTTACGATAATAATTACCTCTTTTAGTTAATTTAACTAAATAGATTTATCTATTTCTTATACTCTCTACTTAATTATTAGAATAAATATAAAGGCTTCTGTTAAAATCTATTAACTAGCTAACTTATAGTATAAATAGCTTATCTAGTATTTTTATACTTTATTTATAGCCCCTTCTATTATATATTTATTATATATAGCGATTATACTCTTTACCGTACGCGATATTATTTTTTATTTTAAAAACCCCTTAATAGGAAATATTTTAGGCCTTTTTATTTAAAATAGAAGGATAAATATATATTTTATATATAAATTAGTAGCCTTTTTTTTAAAAATTACTTATTTCTGTAGCACTTTTATATTAGTTACTTTTTTAATATAGAAACTTAGCGTAAAATAATTAAAAATATAAAAGTATACTAATACTCTTTATTATTATAAATATAATTATAGTGCTATATAAGCTATATAAAATAACTATAATTATATACTCTATTTTATTAGCTAGCCCTAAAACTAATATCTACTACGGAGTCTTTCTAGTACGTCTTTAACCCCTTTTATTATATAAGCTTACGCGAACTAGGTATATATATCTATATAATTAATATATAGTTTTAGCTTTTACTTTTCCAGTATTACGCGCTAGACTATTAGGGGGATTATAGTTATATTATATCTAATATATAAAAATAGTAATAATATATAATAAATAGTTAAGTTAAATAACTAAGTATTCTAAAAATAGAACCTATTTAAAAAAGTTATACTACTATAAATAGTAAAAACTAATAGATATATCACTAGCCTTATATATATATATATATTTATATATTAATCGAACAAAAAGTATAGCTATAGTAGCTTAGAGTAACTAAAAGAGGTTTTAAAAAAGAAGGAGTATATATATACCTTTATAAGTAATTACTATAGTTTAGGTATTAGCCACTTTATTATAATTATTAGTTAAGAAAGTAAAAGTTTAAGCCTAAGCTAATACAGCTCGGGTAAAATAATATATATTAACTTTAATAAGCTTTTTAAAGTAGTTTTTTTTTAGGCTTAAAAGAAATAATTTCTGTACTAGTAAAATATTTAATATTATTATTGTCGCAGTAAGATACCTTAGAGTTTATATTACTAGCTTATAAAGCTCTTTAAAATAGAGTATTTATTTCTCTTTTATATATATATAATACAGCTCTTTAGCGCTTTCTTTTATAAAACTAGTTCTAACTCTTTAATTTTAGAATCTAGTAATTTCTAACTTATTTTTCTTTTATAGTTATAAGTCTAGCGTTTTAGGAGTAAAGAAAGATTTTCCCTATACACTTAATTATTAAAAATCCTATTTTCTAAAACTCTAATTAATTCTTTAACTTTTTATTTTAAAAGCTCCTAGTTCTACAGACCTAGTATATATATTTATATATTAATTAAATAAAAAGTGTGGCTGTAGTAGCTGTGTAGGCAACTAAAAAGGGTTTTAAAAAAGGAGGAGTGTATATATACCTTTATACTTAATATATTAAAAAATTTAGATAAGGCTAGATTAAAAAAGGTATAGCGCCTTACGCTAGCGCGCTTAGTATACCCCCCTAAAAAAACATTAAGTTAAAAAACTTTAGTATAAAAAGTCTAGTACTAACACCGTATTTAGTAAAAAAGATATATAAATAGTAGTAGCTACTACTATCTATATATCTTTTTATCCTTTTACAGTTAATATAGTTAAATTTAAATATTTATTATTAAAGAAAAAGATACTTATTAAAATATTTTTTAAAATATTATTTTTTTAAGGTCTTCCTTTTACTTTTACTTTTATCTTAGTAGATACCGTACTTATTTAAGTTAATTTTAACACGCTAACTATACTAAATATATAAACTATTTTTACTATATCCTATCTAGACAGTAATATATAATAATAAATTCTTTTAGATACTACTAAGTATACTATTATACGTAATATAATTACAAAATTTCTTAAAAATACTATTTATTAATTTTAGGTAATATTAGATAATTAGTATCATAAAATAATTAACGGCGTAGTAACTTTATTAATAGTAAAAGCTATAAAATTTAAAAATTTAAAATTAGTTGCAGTAGCCTCTATAAAGGTAAAAATAATAAAAGTAAAAATAGTAGTACTGTATTAGTTATAAAAGATAAAGAAAGAATAACGTATTAATATTAGTTTTATAATAGAGATACGTAGTCTAGGGTATAAGACGTAGCTATATAAAATACTACTAGAGGTGCTAGCGGTAAATATAAAAACATTTTAAGTCTTAAGCTTAAAGCTTAGAGCCTGTAGGGTAATAAGTAATAAGTAAAGAATATAAAGATACTAAAGTAATTAATATTTAAAAGTTTTAAGGGGGGCCTACTTATATAAATATAGGTATATCTAGTATATAAACTAGGTAGGCGTATAAAATGTAATTAATTATTATAGTTATCTTTATAGGTAAAAAAAGAGATATAATTATAAATAAAAAGTTAACTATTATTAAACGCTACACCACCTGTATATATAGGCGGAGTAAAAAGTAATAGAAATAAATATAACCTCTATTTTATTTTATAAAAATAAAGTTATAAAAGTAACTAATAGGTTACAACAGCAGTTATCGGCCGATCTAGTAAGTATTATTTTATTTATATATTAATAATAATTTATATTTTTAACTATTAAATACTTAGTAAGTTTTATAACTAATAATCCTCTGAATATTATACAGGGGGGTGAAAAGAAAAAGCGTAATCGAAGAAGATACCTTTTTTAAGTTATATAACTTTTTAATTAGTAAGCTAAAAAATATAAAAAATATTATTATTAAAGAAAAAGATTAGTATCTACTAACTACTCTATTAGGGGCTGCTTACTAAGGTATTTAGGGGTAATTAAAAATCAGTGAATTTGAAACTTTTTTAGGACCCTACTTTAGACTATTATAACTTTTTATTTAAGGTGTAAAATTGGCTAATTTTTATATATATATTAATAGTGACTAGATTATATTTGTATATAAATTATTTATATATATTTATATATTTATTAATGAAATTCAAATTTTTAAAAATTTAATAATAAACTAGTAAATAATATATTACTAGTACTTAGTATAGTGTACCTGAAATTCTATAAGTATTATATAATAGCTGGGGAGTGATAAAGTATAATTATTAATAACTTTTTATAGTATTTTATTTTATTCTTTTAAAATCGCTCTTTTAATGGTCTTTATACTATCTAAACTTAATATTATAACTAAATTAGATAATTTATTTTTATTTAGCCTAAGTTTTAAATAATTTTATATATTTATTATATGGGCTGAAGTAGTGTTATCGGCTAGGTAAATAAAATTATATTCTTTTATTATTTTTAAACTAGTATAAAACGTTTCTTATTTTATAAATATAAGCGTTATCTTTTTAAAAGTTATAACGTAGATTACTATAAAACGAGGATTATAATTATAATATAATATTATAATATTAAAAAGAGATCTAAAATATCTAATAAGTTACTTACCTCTATTTATCTTCGGATTTACTTAAGATATAAAAAATTTTTTAATATAACTATTACTAGAAAAATAAATAGATAATATTTGTATATTAATCGAACAAATAGTGTGGCTGTGGTGGCTCGGGGCGACCAAAAGGGATTTCAAAAAAGGAGGAGTATGTGCATGCCTTCATAAATAAATAGATAAGTTATATATTTTAGTAAATACTAAATTGCTTTTATCTTTTAACTAAATAGCCATCTAAACTTAGAAGATAAAATTTTAACTAATAATAAAATTAATATAATAAATATTAAAAATATAAAATTATATTATAAAAGTATATAAAATATAGTATATATTAATATATTAAAATATTAAAATAACTTACTTAGTAAATAGCTAATCGCTTAATTATATTTAACTCTGTTTTTACTTCTTTTTTTATAATATTTCTTTCTAGTCTTTTTTATTTATATTGTTAACTTATTAAAAAGTATTACAATTTTCAATATTTATATTGAAAATATTTTTAATATTTATTTTAGCGTAGTTTACTTATTGTTTCTCGTTTTATTTATTAATTTTAGGTTTTTTTAAATTTATATTAATATTATTAATCCTCCTCTTTTCTAAACCTATTTAAGAATATATTTAAAATATTTAGACTATTCTCCAATAATAGTATTTTATATTATTATTCTAGGATATTAAATTAAGTTTTTATTAATAACTCTTTTTTATCTTTAAGTTACCTTAGAATCTCTGCTCTTTTTAACTTTATTTATATTATTATTATTATTATTTTATTTTTAATACTTTATATAATATTATAAATACTATAAGTAGTGCTTTTAAAGTAAAAATACTTATTAGAATAAAAGTATTTACTATTAAAAGAGGATTAACTTTAGATTTAAATTATATTAAATTTACTGCTATAGTAAAGGAATAGGAGTCTAGGATTTTAAAATTGAAAAGATATTACTATATACTATAATATTTACAAAAATATTACGTAATTAGTGATTATATAAGCAGGGGCTAAAATTTTACTATTTATATAAATTTATTATTATATAATAAATTTTATTAAAATTTAGGTCACGTGATCTCTACCTAGCCTAAAAGAGTATAGTTAGATTTTTAGTTAAATATATTTACAAACTAAATAGTTATATAGCCTTAAAAAAGTAACTAAAAATATTCTTTTGTTTACGTAATTTTATGTTATTATACGTAATAAATAAGTAGTAGCTAATATTTTTATAATATTTTTTATAACTTTCTCTTTAAACCGGTAGTATTTACGTATTTATAGGCTTAGTAATTAATTGTATATAATTTTTTAAAAAGGGTAACTGTTTTAATTACGCTTTTTTTTCACCCCACTGTAATAACTAAAACTATTTTATTTTTCCTAACTAATAATATCTGTTTTACTAATTTAGTAAGCTAGCTAACTTAGTATATATAACTTAGAGTATAATATACGCTTTACTACGTATAGAATTTTATTAATCCTAACCTTAAAAGCGTTAATAATTTTAATAATTCTCTTTAAATACTAGAGCTTTTATATATTATAAAAGCGTCTAAAGTAAAAATTATAAAAATCTATTATAACTATACTACTAAAATAGTTATATACTAAGCCCGCTTAACTAATTATACTACTAAAGTAAACTAAGTAATAAATATTTAAAACTAGATTAGTATAATAGTAATTGTAGAGCTTATAAGCGCTGCTTAAATATATTATACTATTAAAAGGGATATCTTAACTTACTTAATTATTTATTATTTTAAATAAAAGCTTTTCATTACCGACGCAATAGCTAAGAATATTATATAATAATAATACTATTTTAATTTAAAAAAAGTAGAATATAGAAGAATAGTTTCTAAGCCATAGTATTATAAATAGAAAGCTTTTTATATAAAAGCAGAGATATATAAGCTTAGTAATATTTAGAGTAAGCTAGTAGTTACTAACTTTCTTACTACTATTAGTAAGAAATTAGTACCTAATTAGGTAAAGCAAATATATATAACTTAAGTCTAAAAATTAATATTTAAAGGTAAGAAGCTCTTCCCAATAGAAATAAAAAAAATTTTTTAAGTAATATTACTATATAAGATAAAACTACTAAAATAACTATTAAAAGCTCTAAGATCTTTACGATACTTAGTAAATAAAACTTATTTTTTTAATTAAATAGTTTATAGCTAAAAAATAAGAGTAAGTTATACTAATACTTTTATAGACTTAAAAAGTACTATTAGAAATCTACTAAGTACTATTACCTATAGTTAATATTAATAAGTATTTATATTAGTTATACTGTGCCGCTCTTTAAAAAGAATAAGAAAAAGCTTTTTAAGCATTTTAAATTTAATAAATTTACAGCTCTTTGCAATATACTTAGGTAAAAGAAATAGTTTAAAGGAAATACTATATAGAGTAAAGGGTTTAATAAACTAAAATTCTTTAGCTTTTTAGTATATACAGTTATTAATCCTTTACTTATTATAAGTAGTAAATTAAAATAAAGTAATAGTATATATTCTATATAGATTTATAATACTTATACGCTTTTTAAAAGTATTATTCTTAATAATAGTACTACTTTATATTTAGTAAATAATAGATTACTACTAATTTTAGAATCTTTTAAGAAAGCTAATAGTATTAATACTAAGAATATATAGTACTAAAGAGTAGAATATTTAAGTTAAAAAGTTTTATATACTCTAGTCTATAGAGCGTAAAATATTTGTATTTTAAATACTAAGTATATATATTATAAATAATATTTTTTTATATCCACAGGTTAAGTAATTTTTTAAAAATTTAAAAAAAATTACTATAACTATACTAGTATATTTTATAAGACCTCTTTAATATACCTAAAGGAAGGCTCAGAGAGTAGTAGATATTATTAATTAAAAATAACTATAGGAGAAAGGTTTATATATAGAGCCTATAAGTAAAGTTACTTTTAAAATTTATAAAAGTATTTTTAAGCTTTACTATATAGATATATACCTAGTATAAACCTAAGATTATAAAAATCTTCTAAAATAATAATATTACTACCTATCTATAGTATAGAAGATCGCGCTTTAAAAAATAAATAAAAAAGCTTAGTATAAGTATTAAAATACTATTTTTTATATATATATAAACTAAACGGCGGCGCTAAACGCGCTAGTTAATAAATTATTAATAAAACTATTACTATAAAACTTAGTATAAACTTACTAAAAAAGTTTTAGCTAAAAATTATAAAAGCAGCTATAACGCTTTATAATATTAGTATAATAGATTTTAAAAATATATAATCTTTAAATAAAGTTTTTTATAGCTAGTTTAAATAGTATTTCCGTTACTATAAACCTAAATTTATAAAATACTAAATAGCAGATCTGTATCTAGATTAAAATAATATATATACTTATAGTTATTATATATATTTACTAAACAGGGATCGCGCAGTTAGATATAATAGATATAAATTTAAAATAAATTTATATATTTATATTAAATATTTAGTTAGTTACGTAGCTTTTAATATTTATAAAATATAAGTACTATTACTTAACTAGGTTATTATAATACGTAATATTATATTTAATAAAACTCTTTTCTATAAGGAAACAGAAGATTAGCCTATCCTATAGAAAGAGGCTATAAAGCTTATAAATATTATATATATTATTAAGTGTATAAATATTAGTAAAGCGTTTAATAACATTTTTAATATATAAGTCTATAACTCTAATAAGCCGGAGATTAGTAAAAATATTATATAATTTAAATTATGGTTTAAGGATACTTTAGCACAGATCTTATTTTAGTTTTTTAACTAGTTAGATAAGTAAAGTTTTATATAAGTAGTATATATATAAGCTATTAGTATAATTAACTAACAGCCGCAAATCTATATATTATATATTATATAATATAAATATTAGTTTAATTTCTCCTTAGCCTACTCTAGAGTCTATAAAACTTAAGAATATAAACTTTAAAAAAAATAAATACTTTAGTATTTTTTATAAAGTATTTTTTAGTAAAGGAGTAAAATAACCTAAAGTAAAAAACTTATAAAATTTTTAAATAGTAGGTAAAAGCTTATTTAATACTATTACTTTAATTAGTAATATAGAGCTCCTCTTATTAAATAAAATAATTAGTACCTATACTTATAAGACGTAGGAACCTATAAGGAACTATAGCCTAGCTATTTAATAAAACTAAAAGTAATATAAGTTAAATCCTAAAACTTCTAATAAACTAAAAAATAGAAATAAAAACCCCTTTAGTATTTATATATTATTAAGCCCTAATCTAGAAAGTAAGCTATTATATAATATAAAACTTATAAACACTTTACTAAATAATATAAATAGCTTTCTCTAGTATAACTTTATAAATATATTTATTTTTAGTATAAATGTTATATAGAAAGAGTATAGAGAATTTATAATTATTAATACTATAATTTAAACTATTATATAAGATAGGGTCTTAAAAAAGATAATATTTTAAAATAAAACTTATATACACTATAATAAGCTTTTAAAAGAACTAGTAATATAAAAAGTAATCTCTTTATATCTACTTAGCCCGCTTTTTTACTAGGCTATATATAAAAAATAGACTATACTTTTTAAAAAGTAAACTTAGTAGATAATTACGTACTTTAAAAATATTAAATAATTACTTTTACTTAAGTAGGTATTTACTTATAAGTTTAATTAGAATAGTTACTTTATAAAATATAAAGCTTACTTAGTTATTAAAGGCAATTTCTAATTAAAAAATACGCTTTTATTAATATATATTATAATACTTATAGCCCGCTTCTTTTATATAGCTATAGTAATTATAGTAAAATTTAATCTAGAGATTTTATACCTTAAAATAATTAGTATATTCTTTAAGATACTAATTAATTTCTTAAATCTAGTATAGTATAAACTACCTAATTACTATAAAGAAAATAGTAATTATATAAAACTTAATTTAGCCTTATATAGCCTACGCGACTTACCTATACTATAATATAAAAATTTTTTTATACTCTAGCTAAGCTTAGCCTTATCTACTTAAAAGAAAAGCCTTATTTATTTTTTAATACAAATTATAAGATCTTTATACTTTTTTATATAAATAATATCTTACTTCTATACTATAAAATTTATTAGTAAAAAGCTATTAAACTGCGTAATAAGCTTTTAGAAATATATAAAATAGAGATAACTAAAGCTATAAAATAGTATTTTAAAATATAAATAATTAAAAATTAAAAAAATTTAAATAATTACACTAATATATAATTTATATATTAAAAAGATTATAAAGAAATTTAAAATAATTAATTTAGCGCTATTTTTATAAATACCTTTACTATTAAAAGAGATAGTTAAAAATAAGGGAGAAGTAATAAAAGCTAAAATTAAGATATATTAAGAGTATATTAAATTTATATTTTATACTACAATTATAATATAACTAGATATAGTATTTACTATTTTAAAACTTTTTTATTTTTTAACTAATTTAAGTAAAAAGTATTTTATTATAGTAGAATATATAATTACCTTTTTTTATAGATCGTACTTTTAAGTAATCTAATATAGGGTATATAAGGGCCTAAAACTTATAATTTATTTAAACGCTTTATTTATAAATAATTTAAAAAATAAATAATTTTTATATAACTATAGTATTATATTATTTAGGAGTATAATTATTTAAAAAACCGTAAAATAGGCTACTATTATAGTATTAACTACTAAAGTAAAGCTCCTTACCCTTAAATATATAAATAAAAAAATAATAGCTTTAAAGCGCTTTTTTAAAGAACTTACTTTAGATCTTAAAGCTACGTAGTATATATTCTATAATAACTAATAAATAATTAGGCTAGTTATAGGTAAAAATAAGTATATAACTATCTATTTACGCTATATAGATATATAAAATATATAATTATGCTAAAAGTATTTAAAAGGGAGTTTTAAAATTACATACTTTTAAATAAGTAATATACTAGCTAATAGGTTAGTAAAAGCTTTTATAGCTTAGTAATTCTAATAATTTAAAAAGTAACTAAATTTTAAGGGTATAAAAGAAAAAATTACTAAACTAAAATCTTAAGAAATAGTATAATAATAAAGCGTAAAGTACTTTAACTTAAATATTAAATAGCTTATAAGCCGCTATTTATAATAATAAAAATTATATAATAACCCTAACAGATACGCTTAATAAATTAATAATTTTACTAGCTTATTAAACTTTTAAACAGCTTAAGCGCGGCGTAAAGTAATTATATTAAAAATATTATCTATAGAGTTACTACCTAAGTTTTTATCTATTTTAATTATTTACCTAATAGTAGTCTATAATTTATTAAACTTTATTATTTATAAAATCTACGTTAGTAAAAATAGAAAGAAGTAGATTAAAAAATTATACCTACTTATAAGTAAACTCTTTTGCCTTCTTAATATAGAGTAGTTTATACTAAAATAAAAACCGCTTAGTAATTTCATAAACTTAATTAAAACTATAATAGTAAGTATATAATTTTTCTAAATTATTTAAATTAAAATATTAGTATATATATTAGTTTATAACTATATTTATTTTTATATACCTAATAATAGGAGTTTTATAGTTTATTATTATAATAATTTCTATCGCTTTTACTAGACAGAGCACTACCTAAATAATAAAAATAAAATATAAAATACTTTAATTTTATAAACTATTAGTAATATTAAGCTATATAAATATTATCTAATAGTTTTAAAACTTTTTTAATTTTAATATAAAAGAATAAATAGAGTTTTAAAAAACTATAAACTAGAAAGCTTAAAATATCTTTTATTAATATTATTTTTATTACTACAGCGTAATAAAGTTTATAAAATAAATAACTTACTATTTTTATTTTTTTTAGATTTACATTTAGATTTACTCTCTACTATAGGGCGTAGCCTATTTCTTAAACCTAACCTAATAGAGCTTAAAAGAGCTAAATTAAAAAAGGCGATAATAGCGCCTTACGCCTAAAAAAGCTAGACTAAGAAAATAGGCTAAGTAGAATTAATAATTTTAAAAGCCTTTTAAATTTTTTATTAGTATTAAGTTTCCTGTATAGTATTTATCTACTTATAGAGTAGCTAATAGATAGTAGTTATAAAGTATAATATAAATATAAAATTAAAAAAATTACTAGTATTACTAAAAAGTTTTTTTAGAGTTTTAAAAAATAAATTATAAATAATAACTAGGACTAATATAATATTTAAACCTATTTAAGGAAGAGTTTTAAATAAATCTTATTAAACTTATAATAGTACGTAAATAGTATTTTTATAAAATTAAGAGATCTATAGAACTACTTATTTAAAAAAAATAAGTAGATTTAATTTTATTAAAAATAGAGAATAACTTTTTAGAGTTTATAATAATAGTATATTATTTTATAAAAGGAGTAGGTAATTTTTTAAATATTATAGTACGGGAGTTTCTATCTAAGTTATAAAAATTCCTATTTAAGACTAAATAGCGCTTTAGCTTTACTAAGCTACCTATTATTAGTACTCTTTATACTTTTTATTCTTTTTTTTTATTTACTTCCTCTTACGGAGCGTAATTATAGACTAAAAAATAGTAGTAAGTAAAATACTAAAAACTAAAAGACTAAACTTTATTAGCTCCTTACTAATTTTAATAAGCTTATAATATTTATAATACTATTTACTCTTAACTATATTTAGTTTATAAACTATAGCGGTATAAGAGGGATCGGAAAATTATTAAATAAAAATTAATAAAATTTTTAAGAGATATAATTAGAGCTTAGAAATCTAAATAAACTCTAAAAAGTAAAAATTAAAAAAACTATTATACTTTACTATAGTTACAGCGATAGTAATATAAATAACTAACTTATAATACTTATAATAGTTAAAAAATTAAAAAGCTATTTAAAGAAATAAAGTTATATAAAAAAGCGTAAAAAAAGTATAAATAGTATAAAAAAGCGTAAAAATAATAATTAAAAGTATAAAAAGAGTAAAAATTATTTTAAAAAAGTTAGTAAAAAAATTATATAAATACTTTTTATATTACTAACGCTAGTATACCTACTGTAATTAGTTTTTTACTTTAAAGCTCTATTACCTAGTAACGCTGCCAACTAGAAAAATCGCTTATAAAGCTCTTACTAAAATTAATTTTACAGTTACAACAAACTTAAAAAAAATTAATTTTTATTTAGTTAGATAGTTAAGCTACTTTTTTAATAATTTAACTAGGGGGTATATTGCGGTAAAATACTTTAGAGTTTATATTACTAGTTTATAAAGCTTTTTAGAATAGAGTATTTATTTCTCTTTTATATATATATAATACGTCTCTTTAGCGCTTTCTTTTATAAAACTAGTCCTAACTCTTTAATCTTAGAATCTAGTAATTTCTAACTTATTTTTTTTTATAATAATTTACTTTAACTGTACACTTCAACTTACGTTTCTAATTAATAAAGTTAGTTTTACCTTTAAGCTTATAATTATCTTTAACCTTATTTATTTTAATATTAATTATAGTTAAAGGCTAAGGGCTAGAGATTAAGTCTAGATCTAGAGTCTAGAATTGTTTACTACTTATCCTAATTTAAAATATAAGAGAGAGGCTTATAACTAGTTAAAACTTTAAGTAAAGGATATAAATATAATAATATTTTATTTATACAATTTATAAACTATTTATAATTATAAAAGCTTCTTTATCTATTTAGCGCTATTAATTATTTTTTAGGTAGTTACCTTTATAACGCTCCTATTTATAAATAGCCTAATTATAGAATTTAATTAATAGCTATTACTATTACAGGGGGGTGACATTAAAAAAAGTGTACTCCTAAAAGTTACTATTTTTAAAAATTAATATAAATTTAATTAATAAGGCTAAAAATACGTAAATTATACCGTTTTAAAGAGACAGTTAAGAAGACTTTTATAAGTAATTAAATTACTACTTAGTAAGTATACAGAATAAATTAAAATTACCTAAATATAATAATTTTTTTAGCCTATTTTTTAGATCCCTATAACGTTTTAGTTAGTAGATATATTTAACTAAAATTTAACTATACTATTCTAGGACTAGCGTAGGTTACGTTATCTAAATTGTAATAATAATTTTTTATATAATAATAAGTTTATATAATTATTAAAAATTTAGTTCTTGCTTATATAATTAGTAATTACGTAATATATTATTAATATTATAGTATATTATAATATTTATTAACTTTTATAAACTTAAACAACTATTTTCTTAAAATAGCGCTAAATCTTTCATTACTTAAATATAAAGTTAATTTATTTTTAACAGCAAATACTCCTATTTTAATAATTATTTCTACTTTAAAACAGCCTAAAATGACTATCTATCGTGCTATAGAACGTATTAAAAATAAAGAAAAAAATAAAAACAATAATTATAAATATAAAAAAGGTTAAAAAAGGAGGTATAAAAAAGTAAACTAAAAGGGATAAAAGAGTTATTATTAGAGACTTAACTAGAAGTCCTAAAAAGGAAAATAGAAGAATACTATTAAAAAATAATATAAATATTATAAAAAGACAATTACAAAGGGTTTTAAAAGAGTAGGGTTAGATAATTAATATAAGAAAAAAAAAACTAATAATAAAGAAAGAAAATACTAAATAAAGATTAAAATACGCTAAAGAGACTATATAAAATATAACAAATATAAATTTAAAAAAAATTATATTTTCTAATAAGTTAGTAATATAAAGAGGATAAGAAAATAAATAAGATTATAGAAAAAGGAGTAATAATACAGTTAGAAAAGAACTGGCTATTAGTTAATTATAAAGTAAGTTATTTTAATTTTTTAAAACCTTAAAATATATAATATTTTATATATTTTTAAGTTATAGTTTTAGTTTTTTAATATTAATTATATTAATTATTTTATAGCTTATAATCTTACCCTATAAGTTTAGGGTGTAATTTAGATAGGAAGAAGAAGTAATTTAGTATTTATTAAAATACCTAATAATAATACTTCTTCTACTAGTAAGGATTATATAAATAAAGTTATTAATGCTATAGTTAAACTAAACATAAAAAGAGGTAAGTTTTATAAAGTTTTTTTACCCCTATATTTATTAATATAATAATATATATATATATATATATTATTATATTATATTATAATTATAATCTTTATATTAATATTAATTTAGGTTAGTAATTTTAAGAAGATAAAGCCCCTATTTATAAACTAATTAACGTTTTAAACTAGTTTAAAAATAATAAAATTACACTTTCTTTTTACTCAGCATATAGTCTAGATTTAAATTATATTAAAAATACATAGGGTTTATTAAAATCTAAACTAAATAAAAGATATAAAGTCAATTTAGGTATAGGATTAAGTTTAGATAGTAAAGAGGCCTTTAAAAGAGTTATTATTAAAAAGTAGAATAATATACCTTAAAAAGTTATTAATAACTGTATTTTATTGCTCCCTAACCGTTATAAGGCGGTTATAGAAGCTAACGGCTACTATACTAAGTACTAGTAATTTATTATTACTAGTTTATTATTAAGAATTTAGAATAATAACTTTTATATATAATTATATAAATAATACATAAATATATAAAAATAGTTTGTATACTTATATATAATAGTTACTATTATAATATATATAAAAATAAGCAAATTTTACACTTTAAATAAAAAGTTATAATAGTCTAAAGTAGGTCTCTAAAAATTTTCTATATTTACTAATTGTTTTTACTCCTAAATCTTTTCGTAAGCAGCCACTCAGTACGTAAATGGAATAGACTAGTATTTCTCTTTAAAACGGTATTTTTTACGTATTTTTAGGCCTTATAACTAAAAAGTTATATTATTTTAAAAATGGTAATTTTTAGAATACACTTTTTTTAATGTCACCCCCCTGTATTTATTTAATACCTATACCTTAATATATACGTAGGTTATCTTTACCTATAAAAATTTTAAGTAAGCTAAATATACTTAATATAACTCTAGTTTTATATATATTATATATATTTTTTAATAGTATATCCGCTCTATCTAGTTCTACGCTAATAATATTAAACTAATATTATACTTTACTATAAATATTCTTATTATACTAGTTTTACTTTCGTACTTTAATTCTCTTTAGTTTAAAATTAGAATAGCGCTTATAAAAAGTCTAAAACTAGTTATAGCTAAAAAAATAGATTGTTTCGTCTACTATAAATGCTTAAAAAATAAAAGTCTATTTATACGTAATAATATAGGCTAGTAAATATAAATATTTACCTAAAATAAAAAATCTATTATTACCTATTCACAGTATATACTTAATAAAGACTTATTCTTTAAACTCTATAAGGTACTATTAGCCTTTTATTTTTTTTTTATATTAATGGCCGTTTATAAATATAGTACTATATTATAGTAAAAATTTTTTCTAAACCTTAATAAAGCTATATAGATTCTATTCCTTATAGAATTAAGGCTTTTTAATAGTATACGAGTTACGCTATCTATTTTATAATAGTAATAGTAGTAACATATATAAAAAAACGCTAAGTAGTATAAAATAGTACTAGTAAGAACTATATTATTTACTTACTTATAATTATGTTTAGATTTTAGTAGCGCTTAGCTTATACTTAACTTATACTTTTCCTTCTTATTAGGACTCTAAATAGTAGATCCTATACTATTTAAAAAATTATAAAAACTGTTTTTTATAGGAGCCCTAACTAGTAGCTACTTAATTAACTTAAGAATCGCTTTAATAATATAACACAGATATACTAGCTTTAAAAACCTAATTAAGACGTTACGCTTAGTGTAAGGAATAGTATATTATATATAATAGCTAAATAATAAAAACGTAAAGGTTTATTTAGCTATAAGGCTATTATATTACTATAGGAGCCCTAGAAACATCTAATAACCAGCGGCTAGCTTTATAAGGAGATATACCTATCTCTAATATACTCTATAAAAATATTTTAAGATTTATTTACCATAAGGTAATAATAATTAAAACCTACCGCATTTATTTAATATAATATAATCTCTATCTCGTAAAAATATATTATTCTATATCTTTTAATACTAACTATAAAGGATTTCTAGTTAATAGTTAACCTATTATATAATTATACTTAATAGATTTTATTAATAAGATGCGACGTAGTATAACGTATATTATATATAATTATTTAGCCTTACTATAGTAATCTCTTAGTCTAGACGTTTATAATTTTACTATTTATATAATATTATACTTTTTTCTAAAAGTTGTTTTATTTATATTTACTTTATTAGTTAATTTTATTTAAATATAGATCTATTTAATATTATAGCTAGTATTATTACAGTTGTTTAGCTCTTAACTAAAGTTTTTATATGTTTAAGTAATATTAAAAATATACTAAAAGACCGTAGGTACTATAAAACTAAAATACTAAATTTTTATAATCTGCTTTATAAGCTATAAAATTATATTTAGAAAGAAAATTTTAACTAGCTATAGTATACTACTATTAGAATACTAATAGTCCCTGAAAAACTACTTTATTAGTTTAAGGAAGCGCTTAAAGCGCTTTAAACTAAATTAATAGATAAAAGTTAATTTAGAAGATGGGTAAAACGTTAATATAAAAATTTAAAATGGAGGAGATTACTAGTATATGAGGGTAAATAGAGCATTTAAAAACGTAAATATAAACTATATTATAAATAAATGGCTTATAAGTCTCTATAATTATATTACAGAGTAATATTACTTATATATATAAATAAACTATTTTAAGTTATTAAAGACTATACTAACTCTATTTAATCTAGAGTAGATAAGATCTAGTAAAATAAAGCTAATATAAAGTATAGTAAAATAGTAAAATAAATTTTACTTACTAATTACTTTACTTAGTAATTAACCATTGTAGATTATAAATAGGAGGAGATAAACTAATAGTTTTTTAACATGCCTAAGTTTATAAAATAGCTTAGTAAACTAAAGGGTACTCTTTTTTTTAAAAAAATTCTTAGCGCTAGTAAGACTATAGTAGCCTTAATTATAATTAACTACTTTCTAAAATTAAGTTAAAATAATTTAGTTAGGGTTATATACATTTTTTATAACTATAAAGTATAAAAAGAGTAGAATGCTTTTACTCTACTAGCAACTATTATTAAATAGCTAGTATAGAGTTAACTATTAATAATAGAGCCTATAAAGTGATTATATAAGTAGTATACTAAATAAGGGATAAAATTATTACTTAAAAATTTTTTTAGCAACTTTAAAAAAGTAGTTATAAAGTACTCTATTATCTATATTATAGTTAATACCCTAAATAAGTATTAAAATAGTAATATTACTAGTTAGCAGTTTTTAGCTAAACTCTATAAATTACAAGTAAAATAAAATAATTATTTTATAGCCACCGCATGTTTTATAGAAATTAAAGTTAAGTTTAGGAAAGCGATAAGACTTAAAATATAAGCTAGTAATAACAATATAAGGCCATTTATAGCTAATTAAAAAATATAACTACTTAAGTGCGTTTAGCGTAACGTTACGTTATAATATATAGTAAAAGAAAAGATTTTAAAAATAGTAAATAGTATATAAGTCTTTTATTTAATATAATAATATAATATAAACTTATAAGTTTTTAGATTTTTTTTTTTACTTACTTATATATTAATTCTCTGTTAAAAAAAATAACAGTAAAAAAATTTAAATAATCTTAGTTAATATTATAAAAGGATTAGTTATAATTAATAACGTATATAAAAATACTGTATAGAAAATTAAGAGTTAGTTACGTAATTATTATAAATTAGCTAAAAAAATCCTCTTATAAATTATACATATAAAAAGACCGCTTACTATAGTAGAAATATACTATACCCTATATTTATATATTAATCGAACAAATAGTGTGGCTGTGGTAGCTCAGGGCGACTAAAAGGAATTTTAAAAAAGGAGGAGTATATGCATGCCTTCATACTCAACTATACCCTAATAATAGAGCTAAAGAAAGCAAATCTTAATCTAAATAATGTACTTAATATTCAAGACTTATTATCTATATATACTAGCCTTATTATTATTAATTAGGAAACCGCTGTTATCTATTTTATATACTATATTACTTAAAAGTACTTTAAGCATATTAAAGATATATAAAATCTAGATACTTACCTATATATTATTATAATATATTTTACCTATCTATTATTTAATATATTTAATATTAGTAACTACTTCTCTAATAAATAGTTTAAAGAAAGGCTAAAGAAGAGTAAATTTTTAAACTATATAGCTAAGTACTAGAGAGAGTATACTATACTAGTAAAAGGTAATATTTTTTTACGTTTATCCGTAGAAGCTATATTAACTTAGTATATACTACGTTCTTACTTAATATAAAGGTAGGTAAAAATAGAAGCGCTATACAACCTAAAGCCTATTAAATATAGAATTTTTTAAATTTTATAACTAGTAGAGTAATAACTTAAGAAATAACTTATTAGGCGACAGCTATAATAATAGTAGGGTAATAAATATAAAATAGTAATAGAGTATTTATAAATTATTATTATTTTAGGTAAAACTATAAATAGAACTATAGGCTATATATAGCGCATTTAAAATAGCGTATATAGTAGCTTTTTCTCCTTTTTATAAATACTATATATATAAAGTTTAGAATTTTTAATTATATTTATAATCTTAACTTTATCCTAGCGTTTAATAATAAAACTAAATAATCTTTAGCGTACGGTATAGGCTTTTACTAATAATAATAACTAGCTAGGTTATATTAAAAACTATTTTAACTTTTATTTCCGCGTACTACGATTGGCTAGCCTACTTAATAGGCTAAAAGATTCTTTAACTAATATTATTTTTAATTCTAATTTAATTTTAATACGCCTTTTCTTACTTAGGCAGAATACTATTCTTAATTTTAATAATACTTATAAAGACAATAAAGTTTAATTTTACCTATATAAAGATATATATTAAAATTTATAAAAAAAAATAATAAAAAAAGGATTATACATTTTTATTTAAGGTAGAGAACGGTAATAGTAATAGTAGCAGTAGTAGTAGTAGTAGTATTTTAATAATAAAAAAAAACTTTCTTAAAGCAGTAAAGGAAATAAAGATTTAATAAAAAAAGGTAATTAAGACAGTTAGAATTATTTAGGCGTAGGAATATACATATAAGTAAAAGTAAAATAGGTAAAAAGTAGACGGTAGGTACGCTACAGCGCTATAAAGTAATTATATAGAACTATTAAGAAAGTTAATAGTTATTATAAAAGAATTAAGGAATTTTATAGAGAGCACTATACTATATTTTAATACTTTAATTACTATTTATTTAAAAAGGTTACAGATTATTAACGCAAGTAAAAAAGGTATTATAGTTACTACGTAAAAAGCTTATTAAAATAAGTTAATATTAACGATTACGTAATATAGTAAAAGTTTAAATAGCTAGTTTAAAGTTACGTAATATTACGGTAATAACTCTAAAAAAAAGAGTAAAAGGTAATATATATATACTAGCCTATTTATTTTTTTAATAGGTAAATAGTTTTAAGTATTACGTAGATATTTTTAGCTCTAATATATAAATGTAAAAATTATTGCTAAAGTTATTCTAAAAATAGTATTAGATTATATCTTATAGCGTAACATAGATTATTATTTATTTTAAAAAATATACTCTTAATTAAAGGACAAGAGAGAATAATTATACTAAATAAATGTAATATTTATAGTTAAACTCAACTATATATTACTATAAAAAATAAGTATTAGAGAATAGTAGACTTATTACTTAGAAAGAGTACTAATATTAATATATAAAGTAGAGACTATAATAACGTACTCTAGGCGATTTTATATAAAGGCTATAAGATAATTATAAAACTACTACTTAATAAGAGTACTAAAATTCATTTATAAAGTAAAAAGTATATTAATATACTCTAGGTAATTTTATTTACAGGCTATAAAATAACTATATAGCTACTACTTAATAAGGGTGCTGAGATTAATATATAGAGTAGGTTTTATAGTAATATATCCTAAATAGCTTTATATAAAGACTATAAGGTAACTATAAAACTACTAGTTAATAAAGGCGTTAGAGTTAACGCCTAAAGTAGATACTATAGTAACGTACTTTAAATAGTTTTATATAGAGGCTATAAAATGACTATAAAGCTACTAGTTAATAAAGGCGCTAAAATTAACGTATAGAGTAAAGAGTATAGTAATATACTTTAAATAATTTTATATAGAGACTATAAAATAACGATAAAACTACTAATTAATAAAAGAGCTAATATTAATACGTAGAGTATAGGAACTTATAACTAAACTACTTTTTATTCTATTATATAGGGTGGGTATATTAACACTTTTTAATATCTAGTTAACCTAGACCTCAATTTTTCTACTTTAAATATAAAGGGAGATAGTATATTCTATTATATATTTTTAAGTAGCTTACTAGATATACTTTAGACTGTTTTAAATTATAGTCTTATACTCTCTTTTAAAAGTATATATTAAAATACTTTTTACTAGATATATAGATCGGGGAAATCTAAAGTTATAAAACTACTAATTAAGGAGGATCTACGTAGTAAATATATAACTCTTTCTTAACTTTAGGGCTAATAAAATATTTTTAATATTATTATTTTTTATAGATATAAAAAAATATAAAAAATACTATTATTATCGTATAGAAGTCTTCTAGACCTAAAACCTAATATTACTTAATTTTTAGGTAAACGTTATAGTAGTTATTAGTATAATAGATACTTTTATATAAGTATACAATCTAAGCTTTAAGTCTATTTAATATAAAAGTAAAATATTTATAGATTTTAATTTTATTACTATATATATCTAGATTTAGATTATTATTTTATATATAACCTATTTTTAAATAGTCTTTATATAAATTATTAGTAGAAAATAATTAAATTTAATAACTAGCGCTTAGTTACAGTAACCTATTAACTTAATTAAAATTATTTTTATTTTAACTAAGTATAGAGGTAGTACTATCTATTAATATACTTATTTATTAAACTTTACGTATAATTTAAGTAAACTATAGTAATAGTTTATAATATATCATTTTATTATAAACAATACTTTATAGTATTTTATCTATTAAGAATTTAAAATTTAGTAATATTACTTAAAGTTAGGACGAGATATATTATAAGCTTATACTTCTTTTCTATATATAGGGCTTTTATATATATTTTAAAAAAGACTAGACTGTAGTAAGTAAGAATCTAGATAATATATAAAAAATATACTAATTAATACTATATTATAAGAAAAGCTATATAATTATACAATAATACCCGCTTTTAGAGTTTTAGTATATTTAAAATACTAACCTCTATAGTAAATATATAATTTACGCTATCTTTAAAACTAACAATATTTTAATATATTATAAAAGGATATAATATACGTTTAAGTTTAATATAAACTTATTTATAGCTAATAAAATAATAAAATTATAATATTATAGTAGAAGTATTATTATAAAATTAAAATAAGTTAAGCGCTTAATAAAGTATAAAATAGCTAGCTTTACGTAATTTTTATATAAAACTTAATAATTAGCTTAGAAAAGAGCTAAAAGTAGTATTAGTAATTTATTAATAAAAATAAAAGTTTATATATAGCTTAAACTTACTATATATTTAAAATACTTATTATTTCTTTTAAAATATAGATATCTTTTACTATATAAAGGGGGAGGTTATAGTATATTACTATCCTTATTTAAATATTAACTTTAGGTTCTATATTATCCTTAGCTATATATACCCAGAACGGGGCCATTAGATATATTTAGTAATAGTAGTGTGCCTACTCCTATATATATCCCTTTAGGACCCTATTCTAGAATATTATACTAGCTTCTATTTAGGGATGGTGCTATTAAAGGTTAATTTTAGCTCTTAACTTTATATTTAAATTAAATTTGCTTTATTCCTAATTCTAAAATAAAAGGATTATAAACGTAAAACCTTTTTTTATATTTTATACTACGTTTTTATATCTAGTTTTAATCTCTACGGGCTAATACTATTATTATAATTTATTAAGCGTTACTACTAAATTAATGTTATATATAAATCTTAACAAAAATAGTCTTTTTAAAAAAGTTATATTTTAAATATATCTTAAAGGATTATTTTTAGTTTTTTTATATTTATTTTAGTTTTATTAATCTTTAATTAATAGTACAGCTTTTATACACTATTTAACTTTCTCTTATTTACTTATTTATATAATATTCTAGGTAGTTATACCGTAGTTTTTTATAAAATAAACTAGCATTTACTATTTTTTTTATAATTATTTTATAGCTTAAGCCCTAGATATAGCGCCTAACTTTTATTTATAACTTTTTATAATAGCGGTCTTATTAGAAGCGAGATAGTCTATTCTATTATCTTATATTTAAAGTATATTAGTTATCTTAGAGTTATATTTAGGCCTATATTTATACTATACCTACGGCCCTTAGTACTATATTATATAAATAATTAAAAACTATATTTTCTATAAATAGCTTTTACGGCTACTCTGTTTTTTTAATAGCCTTTAGCCTTTAAATAGAAGTAGTAGCCTAAGAATATTAAACTACTTTTAGTATTTTCTTCTATTAAGAAAGGTAAACTAGAAATCTTTCTTTTTAAAGTATATCATAGCTTTTCTAATATTATTTTCTAGTAATAGTATAGTTTCTAATTAAAATATTTACCTTTCTTTTTTAGCTATCTGTCTTATAATAAAGATTTTAATAAATTAAAATAGTATAGCCCATTTAATATAGTATAACTAATACTATTATAATATATATACTTCTATTATAAATAAAGCGGTTTAAAAACTTAAATGTATAATAAAATATATTTAATAGGTTTTTATACTATATATTTATATATAGCGTAATAAGGTAAACTAATTATTATAAACTTACTTACTATACTTAGTAGTAATAATAAAATATAAATCTTAAAACTATTTTTATAGTTAAAGCTAGTCGCTACTTACTTATTTCTTTACGTTTATCTGTGGGAGCTGTATCAACTTGGTGTACGCTACGTCCTCACTTAATATAGATAGGTAGAACAGAGGCGCTATAACTAGGGCCTATTAAATATAGGATTTTTAGAATTCTGTTATAGCTGGTAGAGCGATAACTTAATAGACGACTTGTTAGGCAGCAGCTGCAAGTCGCTACTTACTTATATTTATTACGTTTTAATAAAGACTCGGAGGTTAGGTAGTAATATAATTATAAATAGAATATAATTAAACTATAGTATTATAAATAGAAAACTAAAGATAGAGTTATTCTAAAGAATAAAAATTAAATATTTTAGGCTGTCTCTATTAATACTTATATATTTTTTAGATAAGGTATTACTGAAGTTAGAATAGTAAGGCGTAGATATATTATATAATAAGGCTTTCTTTACTAATTAACTAGATAGAACTTACTACCTTTTATATATCTAAGTTATATAGCCTACTACCTGTATAAATTGCTATAAAAAAAGCCTTAGTATTTAAGTATAGTAGCTTAAACTAGTATTCTTAGTTATAAGAAATAAAAGATATAAAACTTCTCTAAGCCTATTTTAACCTAAATCTATACTATAATACGTTTACTATTTTTTTTAGTTTTATAAGCTAGTCTTATTTACTATTAAGGCTTTATATATTTAACTTAGTTACGACTACGCTAATAGTAAGTAGTATAAATATAATACGTTAATAAAATTTATTTAAATATTTTATATAAATATTAAAAAGATATTTAGACTATAAATATACTAAGCCTAAATTCTCTCTTAGATGCTAAAGGAGATATTAATTTAAGCTTTAAAAAGATACCCTCTAAATATAATACTGAGAAGATATAAATAGTAGATCTCTTATATATATTTGAAATTATTAATATAAAATAAGCTAATAATAGTGCTATCCTAACTATCGAGCTGTATTTTTTAAAATATACTATAGTATCTACTACTTTATAAAAAGAAGATATTAATTAAGCTATAGTTGTAGCCCTAGAGTCTATAGGGTTAAAAGTAAGCTATATAGAAGCTAATTAAGCTATAGCTTTAATTATAACAACTATAGTATTTAAATTAAGTCTAGTAAAAACTACTATAATTTTAGTTTTTAAGTAGGAGCCTAAATTAAGAGAATATATTTAGTAGATAATAGAGGAGTCTAAATAGCTTTTAGAATTCTCTTATTAAGTTATATCTATAATAGAGCGAAAAGGTTAAAAAAAATATTTAGAAAACTATTATTTAAATTATAATACTTAATATTAGTTTGTGTGTTAATAGTATGTAAATTAGAGCTAATAAATTAATAAATAATATTAATAATAGTATTATATTTATAAATTTAAGTAAGTATAATATAAATATAAGAATAGTTTTAATAATACTATATAGTTTTTTACGCTCTTAAGAAGTAAGCCGTAATAGGTAAAGTATAATATAGAAAAGTTTAGGTATATTACTTATCTTCTTTTAGTAGTAATACTATTAATAAATAAATTATACCTATCTATTTTAATTTATAAGACTAATAAGCCTACTAAATTTATTATTATTAATAATAATAGTAGTTAAGCTATTATTATTAATATTTCTAATAATAAAATTAGTTTAGATAATATTAATTTTAGTTAAATGCCCTAAAATTAAGTATAGTAAAAGTAATTAATACTATAGTTACTAAAAATAGTAAACTAGGCATCTAAAAAATATATAATAAAAAGTATAGCAAGCCTCACGGTAGTATAAAAGAATATATAAAAATAATAAAAATAAATTTATACTAAGCCTAACTAGCAGCTTATTTAAATATTATATTAACTCTATAAGAAAATATTTAAAGCGTAGAGCTATAAACTATAATATAAAAATTATTATAAATATAATAGCCGCAGGCTGTACCGTTTCTAAGAAAAGTATAAAGTAAAAAAAAAGATAATAAAACAGCTTACTAGAAAGAGAGATAGTAAACTTATATATAAGTTAAGAAAGGCTTTAAGGCGGCTATAAGAAATAAAGAAAAAATATCTAAGTATTTTAGTTACTATAAATAATAGGGAGTATAAGAATTATAATTACGTACTAATTAAGATACACGATTTATAGTAAAGAGCTTTTTTACTTAGCTTATTATTATTTTTATTATACTAATACTAGTTACTTTTAAATCTATATTACTACTATATTAATTTATAAAAATCTAAAGACGTGTACTATTAACCTTTTAAACTTAAACCTAATATATATTTAATCGAAATAGAATAGTACCTAAAATAAATAACAAGTACTTTAACTATAACTTAACGTGCTTCTATATATATAGTAAAATAATTTTCTTTTATTATAAAATTATTTACTCGGCCACGTTTATATAAAGAATAATAGTATTAGCTACACGGGACTAAAAATAGTTCGTTTATTAAATAAAATCTCCTATTAGCCTATTTTAAAAAAAAATATGTATTTAGGTAGCTAGGTATTATAATATTATATTATAGAAAAGTTCTAAAATAGATTTTTAGTTTAACTAATAACTATAATAGTTTTATATATATTTTAAGAACTCTAAATCTAAAGATATAAAAAAGTAAAAATAGATTTCTAAAGTATCTATCTATTAGTTATTAGGCGTATACAATAAAAAAGAGAATAAGTAGCCTTAAAATATTTTAGATATTAAAATTTATAAAAAGAAAGAAAAATTTTATAATACTTTAAACTATTTATATTTTATTTTATTAATATATTTCTAGCATAACCCTTTATACGATAATAATTTTACTAAATAGTAATATTAGTTAATAGTAATAAAACTAAATAGTCTATTAGTATATAATAGTATTATAATATATACTTAAGTTACTCGTATTAATTTTAAAAGTCGTAATATAATATAAGCGTTTTAGAAATTAGCCTTTACTTAAATACTTTTTTATTATTTTAGTACCGCCTTCATTAAGTAGACCCCTATAACTATAATATAAAAGAGATAAGAAAAGGTAATAGCGCTTCGCCGCCTTATATACTAACTCTACTTTTAACTTATAAAATAAGCTGCACAATCTTATATACTATATAAAAGAAATAATAATATTCTCTTTTTTAAATCTAAATCCCGCTATAAATATTAAGTATATATATTTATAACTATTATAAAATCCTATTCTTCATTTCTTTTTCGCGCAGCTTCTCTTATAAAAGTAATTTTAATTATTCTTATATATTGTTTTAGTATCTCCCTCTAGTATTCCTCTAGACTTTACCTCTATTAAATAATACTAAAAGCGATAGCTAGACACTGTTATATCTAAAAAATATTTTAAAAATAAAAATAAAATATACTATTTATTAAACTAATATAAAAAGTATTACTAATAACTACTCTAAAATATATTAAAACGTATAAGCTATATTCGTATACTATACCTAGTATACTAGCTTAGGCAATAAATGTATTTATTTTAAATATATTACCTAGTATTAAGTAGTAATTATAAAAAATTAAAATTATTTAAAACATTAAAAAACTAATAATTATATTCTTTAGAAAAACGAACCTAATAAAAACTATTTAAAGTATAGAGGGAAAACCCCTCTAAAAATATCTTAATTAAGAAGTTTTATAAATATATTTTATCGTCGTTGCCGTCGCAGCTTAATAAGTCGTTAGTTAAGTTATCGCTCTACTAGCTATAAAACTTAAAAAATCTTATATTTAATAGGCCCTAGTTATAGAGCCTCTATTTTTACCTACCTATATTAAGTAAGAACGTAGCGTATATAAAGTCGATATAGCTCCTACAGATAAACGTAAAGAAATAAATATATTTTATTTTACTATACCTCTTTAAAAATATTTTTATACTCTCTACTTAGCTTTTTCTATAGCTCTTAAATAAAACATAAAGTTTCTAGTAATTAATTATCTACTTATATATAAGCTTATAACAGTTCTACCTTACTAATTTCTCTATATTTAACTAGCTAAATAAATAAAGTATAAAATTAGTAAAAAGTTATTCTTAAATAATCGTTCCTTAATACCTATATTAAAGAGAACATAAACAGAAACGTTATTATTAAAATTAAAATTTAAAGGAATATAGTAAGTATTATACCTATTAAGTTAAATTTAGTTATAAAAGTCTCATAAGCATATACTAAAATAAAACGCTTACTTTAAAATATCGTATCTATAAAAAAAATTACTTTTAATATTAATAACTTTAGCGTATATAGTAACCTAATATAACGTATTATTAATAATTATTAAATTAATAATTCCGTTACGAGAGAAGGTAAATAAGTAAAAAGACTAGTAGAATAAATTATAAAATTAAATACGCAGCCTTTAAAAAATTTTAATAAGTTAAAATTTTCTACCTATGTTATTTTATAATAGGTTAATTTAAAACTAATAAAGTAATATTCTATATAGGGGAAAGTAAAGTACTAGTATTAGTATTATTAATAATGACGTTACAGCTAACGTAGTAAACCTATTATATAATAAAAGTTTAGTAAAATTACTTAGCGTACTATATATACTTTTTTACGCCTTTTTACTAATAAATTAATATAAAAATTATAAATTTAATTAGTTTTACGTTAAACTAGTTTATTATTATTAATATTAATAAATTATTACTAGTTTTCTCTAATTACTATTCCGGAGTTAGATTTATACCTTAAAGAATAAAAGGCTGTTAGGGCCCTAAAAACTAAAATAGAAAAACCCGCTACTCTATAACTATATATAACTACTAATTAGTACGGCTATACCTTATATTTATTATATATTTATTTTTATTATTTATACCTTAATTTAGGTAAAGTATTAGTAAAGTATGTATAACGTTAATAATATTTTACTACTAAAGTCACTAAAACTTAAATATAATAAATAACTGTTATATTACTACTTAGTATAAAATACTACTATTTTTACTTAAAATACTACTAGTTCTAACCTACTAAAATTTAGCAACCCTAAGCTAGTAAGCGGCGGCCCTAGACTTATAGGCGGTTATTTCTAACATATAGGCGGTTACTTCCCTAGCTTATAAATAGTTATCTCTAGCTTTTATATAATTACTCCCTAACAGCTATTACGTATCTAATATAAGTTAAAACTTAATATATACTAACGTAAATAATAAGTTTTACTAATAATCCTAGAAAACTACAATACTATTATATTAATTCTAGCTTATCCCTTTTATTATAAGACTATAGCTATTATTCTTTTACTTAAGAGATTTAGAGGAGGAGTAAAGCCTATTATAGAAATAGTAGTATTTAGATTAAAAATAGTAATAATTTAGTCTATTTTTAATATATACTAATATATATAGTAGTGTATTAAAAATAGTGATAAATAAAATTATTATACTAAGTAGTAGTATAGCAGTTATTTACTAAAATAAAATATTTTAGTTTATATTATAGATATCTTATTTTTTTTAGCTTATTACCTAGAATTATATTATTATAGTATATCTTTTTCAGTTTTTATCTTATATACGATCCTATAATTATTTTTTCTAGTTTTATTATAGATAAGTAGGTAGCTATATATTTAATCTTAAAATATCTAAATTACTTTATTAGTATAATTCCTACTAAATTATTATATATTATTATATTGTATTTAAAGTATTATACGCTCTACTTAAACTAGCGTAAAAAGGGAAAATATATTTAAACGCTTTTAGTTTTTAGGTTAATTATTATATTAGTAATAGTAATTATACCTATAGTATTAAATATATAAAAATAAAAAAGCTTAAAAAATAGTAAGTTTAGTATTATTAAAACGGTCTATAATTATTATTAGAGTATAAATTATTATTTATATTTTTAGATAACTATAGATGTTAATTTTATATAAGGATTTAGTAGTTAAAATATTACTTATTATAAATACTTATTTATATTAGGTAATATAATAGCTTTTTCTTTTTAAGTTATATTACTATTTTATTTATTTTCTTTTAATACTATACAATCTTTTAGTATTATATTTAGACTAAGTATTATATAAAAAGCGTAATAGCTTTTTAATATTATATCTATTTTTTTTATAGTAGTATTACTTATTTTTAATACTATATAGTCTAGTATAATTACTTTAATAGTTATAAAAAAGAAAATAAATTAAATAATATAAATTTTAATATTTTAGTTCTAACATATATTAACTATATAAAATTTAGGGAATATAATAGCTATAAACATAAAAAAATGCTTTCTTACTAGTGTATAAATTATTAATAATAGCTTATTTACTTATAATATATTAATATTAAATATTAATAAAACTTTTTTAGACTTTATAAGTACTATTTTAAATACTACTAGACTGGAATTACCCCATCTTAAATTTAATTAAATAAAATATTATTATTTTAATTAAAATTCTAGTATTAGTGCAGCTACTAGTCTTATTAGTTTACTTAATATAATTAATATATTTTAGCAATTTTTTAAAGTTAGTTTTCTTTTTAACGTATTTTATATATATAATAAGTTATCTACGTTTAACATTTAGTACTTAGCTAAAAATAATAAAATTTATAATTTACAGTTTAATATAAATAGTATTTTTACTAATAGAATAAATATATTTTATAAATTTAACTTAATTATAATATAATAATATAATATTTTCCTCTAGTCTATTATATACGTAAAAAAAAATATACGTTTTACTAGTAATTAATATAAATCTTTCTACTAACCTATACTACTTTAAATAGTTTAATAAAGTATAATACGAAATAAACTATTAATTAATAAACTCTTTAATTAAAATTAAGATAATTATAAAGATTATACATACTAGTAAGAGTAATAACCTAGTAGTTCCCTAATTAAATTATAGTAATAGAGTATTATTATACTTAAATAATTATTTTTAGTACTATTTAACTAATATATTTATATATTACGGGTTATAACTTAGGTACTTAATATTAGTAAATATTAATTAACTACACTTAATAAGAAATAAGTGTAATAGTACTAAGAATAAATATAATACTATAATATTTTAAAGGCTTAAAAAAGTATTTTAAATTACTCTATAAGAATAGTATTAGTATATTATTAATAACTAGACTTATTAGTACTAATAAAACTATTTTTATTAATATAGTTATTAGTTTACCTGTAATTATGTATAGTAAACTAATTTATATATATATAATACTAGTTATTAATATTATTATTATAATAGCTGTTATTAGTAAAGTAATAAGGATACGCGGATAGGCTTATATAGTAAGTTTAAAACTTTTAAATATAATTAGTATTATACTTACTATATTAAAAAGTAGTACTATATTATTAGAGAAAATAAACAAAATAACTCCTAGAGAGATTAAGTATATTAAATTATATTTATAGAAGACGGTAGCTAGCTAAAACAGCTTTTATAATATAAAAGAGTATAAATAATAAAAGACTTGACGTAAAGGATTAAAAGAATTAAGAAAATAGTTAATAGAAAAGGCGGAGTAATAAAGGAGGTATAAATAAAAAAATAATTAAAACTAAGACAATTCTTAGGAGAATATTTTTATTTATTTTATTTACTTTTTACTTATTATTTTTACGTAGGTTAAATTATTACTAATTATATTAAAAAAAGTTTTTACTTCCCTACTATATACCAGTTTATTTTAATTTTAGTATTTTAATTATTAAAACTATTAGAGTTTTAGAAGATTTATAAATAATATATATTATAGCTAAACTTATAGGTACTCTAAAGTTTAGATTTGCCTTAAAATTTAAAAATAAAAAATTATAAGTATATTACACTAGACAGGACATATATATATTAAATAAATAGTAAAGAATATATAAATAGGTAAGCTAAATAATAGAATATATTATATTTTTAATATATATTATATATTTATATATAAGGTATAACTATATATCCAAAAATAAAATAAGCCTCGGAACCTCTTTATAATATTAATTATATAGCCTGCTAAGCGAGCTGCTTTACGACACTTACTAGTATATTAATTAGCCTTTTTTACGCAACCTTTTAATTTTACTAATTTTAAACTACTACTCTTAAAACTGTATAATATATTATAATACTTTTATTTAAGTTATATACTTCTTATACTTTATATCTTAAGGCTATTTAAGTAAAACGCTTACGTTTTACGTCTCCTATACATATTTTAAATCTTGGAGGGGAAAGGCTTCACACGACTATAGATATATTAGTTACTATTAGTAAATTATACTATAATAATTCTGTACGCCGTATAGGAATATTACTTAAAAATTTTATTATAAATTAGTAAATTATTTTTACTAAATAGTAATAACTCCGGCTCTAAAAAATTTCCGGCTTAGTATAGTCTACACTACGCGGTTAGCTTATCGCGTTCTAGCTATCTTTTACTTAAACGCCTATACTATAATTTATCTCTTCTCTTAATCTACTGTTAATACCCCCTTTCTATAGGTCTATTTCGCACTATATTTTACTATAGTTTATATTATTATTTTTATTAACTACTTTAAACGTCTGCTATACTCTTATACTATAGCTAATAAGTCGCGATTTAAAGTAATTAAGACAAACTTTATTAGTAAAAGACTTAATACCTTTTATAACTCTTTTAAATTCTTAGAAAAATTAAAATAAAAAAATAAGTAGACGTAATTACTATAAAGCATCGCTTTTATAAAGCTAATTGCTTAGTTTAATTTAAACGCTAGCGTTAAATTATAATCCTAACTTTATATATATAATAAAATAAAAGAGATACTTTAGATAGTATAGACTAAGTTAAATAAAATAGAGAAATAAGTATACATTTCTTATTTAAGCTAAAAAGAGAAGGTATTTATATATAATTAATTAAAACAGCGAGAGAGAATTATAGATTTAAAAGAAATATACTCTATTATACTCTATTATACTATTATTATTAAAATTTTTATTTTAGTATATTACCTTAAATCCTATAAATATAATTTTATAGTAAAAAAGTTAGTTAATAATAATAATTATTGTTAAGCTCCTATAACGTAATTATTATTAATATGGCTTTTTTTTTTAAGTTTCTCTATTTACGCCACTATATTGGCAATAGTATAGTAGAATAAGCACTTATTTACTAGTAAAAATAATAAGATTATAGCTAAATTAAATTTTAGCTTTATTACCTTTACTATAAACTCTTATTTTAAATAAAGTAACTTACAGACCTTTATATCTCTTTTTTTTTAAATTAAAAAAGAACTATTTCTAATTTATTATCGTAAATATTAGTTTTTAAGAGTAAGTTATATATAATATAAAATAACTAATTAATTATAACTTTAGTAGCTAGATAGAGCTTTACTTTTATATTTATATAGCTAGTGCGTATAAGTACTAGATATAAGTATTTAATATAGTTAGTTATTATAATTAATAATTTAATTTTACATAATACAAAACTATTTAAAATGTTAAAAATATTTAATAGAAATACTCTTTTATTAATAGATTTGTTATAGTCTATACTCTAGCTTATATCTATACTATTATTAAGTTTTTAATAGATAGTAGTTATGTTAATATTTTTGATAAGAATAATATAGTACTATAGGAGCTTAGTAACTACGAATTTTAAAAAGTAATTATCTAAACTAGATATAGTAAAAATATAAATATTTAAATTAAAATACTCTACTATTAAAAGGTAAAGACTAAATTTTTTAGTTGTAGGTAGTCTATAAAATAGGTATTTATATTAATAAGAAAGATTACGTCTAGAGTACTAAGTTTTAGTTTAAAAAGCTAGGAACTTAATTACGTTATTTAGTAATATTTTTTTTTAGCTTTCTATTAATAATTATAGTTAATATCTTTCTCTTAACTATTAGCTTAAAAGCTTTTTACCCATTTCCTTAGTACTTAAAAATATAAATTTTATTCTTAACTAACTCTAAATAGTACTAATAGTAATTATATAAAAGTTTTTAAAGAATAATAAGATTACGCCTAAAATATAAAATATAGACATTCTCTTTAGTACTAATAAACTCTATTTAAGTTTTTTAGTAATTAAATATAAATAGGCGGTGTTTATACTAAACGTATAAGCGACTATTATAAAAAGAGTAATATAATAGCTTTTTTTTAATATATAATTTAGATTCTATAGATAATTTATAATTTATTTTAATAAGAGTGGTACGTACCGATTATATAAAGACTAAAAATAGATTTAAAAAATAAGTATACTATATACCTTATTAGTATAGGATATTTTAATTTTTAATACCCTAAGCTTATTAGGAGTTAAAACTATTATTATTTATAATAGATTTACTAATACAGGTACGTTTCTACTAACTTTTTTATATATTTTAAAGTATACTTTTTAATTAGTAGAAGTAAATCGCCAATATAAAATACATAACTATAGATACTTAAACTACTAATAAGATGGGACTATATAGACTAGATTATAGGGCTAAAACTAAAAAAGAAAAGATTTAAAACGAATATCTAATTAAATAAAAAAGATTAATTATAAATAGGACTAGCATTTCTAAGTAAAGTTATATGAGAGAGTGCTTTAATTAAATAAGTTAATAGAAAGGGGTTAAAAGTACATTATTATACCTATATATATCGTTCTTAAAAGTTAAATAGATATTCTTATATCTTTTCAGTATAGGCTAATAGGCCTTTTTAAGGAACTAGACGTATACTAACTAATATAATATTTAATAGACTCTATCTTATATAAATACGTAATAATTATTACTAAGTAGTTTATACTTTATATAAGAGTAATATATTATAGAGAAGGCTTACCGACTAAATAATAGCTTTTAGTATTAATTATATAAAATTACTATAGTGCTTTATTTATAAAGATAAGTATTATAAAGTACTGAAACAGCCGAATTACTAGCCGGATATTAAAATTTATTTATAAGTTATTAGCTAAGTAGTATTTATACTTTACTAATTAGTATAAAAAGTATAGAGATACTATAAATCTAAAAAAAGTATAGGGATACAATAAATTTATAAAAATTATACAAATACTATAAATCTAAAAAAAGTATAAAAATATTATAAATTTATAAAAAGTGTATAGATACTATAAATCTAAAATAAGTATAAAAATACTATAAATTTATAAAAAGTGTATAAATACTATAATCCTGTAGTAATATATAAAATATTAAAGTATAGCTATAATACCTATACCTATTAGTACCTATAGCTTACTAAATACTTTATAATAATACTACTAGCTCTATAATATAATTAATTTATTAATTAAGTATTACTTAGTTTAATTATAATTTTTGCAGCTATACTAGATTTAGTAGGTTTAGTAAATAGCTAATATATTTTAAATTTTTATTAATCTATACTACTCTAGATAAAGAACTATTTAGTTATCTCTAATAGGTAACTAAAAGTCTAGTTTTAGAAATTTCTATATTTCTTATAGTAGAATATAGATAACTATTTACTTTCTTTTTTATATTCGCGTTAAGTACTAGCTAATATAATTTATAAATAAATTACTAGTCTATTAACTTTCTGTAATACATTAATAGTTAATTATAATATCTTAGCCCACTATACCTTAATAATACTATAATAAAATAAGTATTCTTCTTACTATTTTAACTATTAATTAAAAATAAATTTAAAGCGTAAATTACACTATATAGACGTATAATATACCTTAAATAATATTATATAACTAATGCGCTAGAAAGTCTATATAACGTAATTACTAACTATTATACTATATATTATTATTTCGCGATTACATAGCTGTTACTAGAGTTAATAAAATTATATTTTATAGTTTACTAGTAGATTTTAGGCTCTTTTCTTATTATAGTAACCTATAGGTACTAAATTAATATAAAGATTACGTAATAGTTTATATAAACTTACAATAGCTACTAGTAGGTATATTTTAATATTATTATTATAAGTTTTTTAAAACTAGCTTATAGAGTTAGGACGCCTAAAATAGAATTATATTTTACTTAGTATATATATCGCAGTAACTATTAAATTATTACCCTACTTATAGCATAGCTTTATGTTATAAAAAATCTTTAAAAATAAATAGTAAGCTATACTACTTTTATTTTAGTAATAACTAATTTTATTTATAATATTAATAATATTCTTACTTAAACCTGCTTTATAGTCGCTCGATAAGAAAGAGTATATTATTTTAAAAAATATAGAAATAAGAGCTATAGTCTTAAAAATAAAATAAAGAAAATTTACCTTTTTATTACTATATAGTCTAGATTATTATAAGTAATATATTCTTATTAATTTAATAAATTAGTTAGTCTCTATTTATAAATAAAGTCTAATATATTTTAGCGTATCTAATTTATTATTAAAGTCCTCTTTAATTAATATATTTTTAGATATTAGTTAAAATATAATAAACTACCTATATACTTTAAATTCTTTAGTAAGAATAGATTAGAACCTAGGATATATTTTTTTATAGTTTATTAGTAGTAGAAAGGATTAAAAATAGTTTATTAAAATAGTTTATACTAAGCGGAGTTACCTATATAAATAAGTAGATAATTTAAGTTTAAAATAATATAAGTTATACTTATTAAAGCAGGGTTTAAGGCCTACGTAAAGGAGTTCCTAGAGAAAGGGTTATAAGTTTTCTTCTCCCGCTATCTAAAATATTTCTAATATTTAGTTAAAATAATTCGCGATCCTGAGCTCTATATTAAAAGTTACATAAAATATAAAATTACTTTTATATTTATAAAGAAAAAAGTGCTTATTAATTAGCCTAAACTTATTCTTTTAGACAAGCCAGAATTAATAAAGAAGGTTATAAATATAAAGAGTACTAAAATTAGTATAAACCTTATATTCTCAGATCTAACTAGTAAATTAAGTATTTAATATCTTTTTCTTAAATAGACTTTAATTAAATTATAATTAGTAGTATAGAACTTATCGTTTATAAAATAAAAATATATTAAAAATTTGTTAAATCTTTTACTAGACTAGGGTAAATTAACTTAAAAGAGATGTCGCTAAGCCTATTTATATTTAACCTATTTACGACTACTACTTTATTTATATTTACTATCTGGTCTATATTTATACTATTTCTACCCCCCCTATAGCTATTTTTAAAAATATTATATTTATTTACCTAAAACAACTTAATTAAGTTATAACTTAAGTAACTTAGTTTCTATTATTTATTATTTAATCTTTTCTAGCTTTTTAAGTATCTATTACCCCTAAATTCATATCTAGCACTGTCTATGTTCTTTTATTATTAGAATTTATACTAAAAAATAGTTCCTTATATTATATAATATAATTAATAATAATTTTATAAAAATTTAGCTTATATATTATACTTTTCTATTAGTCTCTTTCTTATAGTACTCTTTATTATATTTTAAAAATTTATAAGTCTGTCTAAAATATATATATTTAAATATATATATTTTATTATATATAATATATATTAATAAAATATTAGTAAGTAGGTAAATAATTAATTAAAACATATTTACGTATTCTATAGTACTGTATGAAATTTACTGTTATTTTATATACTATTAATTTTAGTTTATATATATTATAAAAATATATAGTATATAGGCTAATATAACTATTCTTATAGATATATTTATTATTATTACTTTTAGAGTAGGCAAAACACTTTTTAAGCTAAAGAGTATAGTAGATTTTTTAAATCTAAAAGAGTTAGGTGTATACTAATAAGCCATAGGGGTACTAACTTATATCTCTATAAGGTTGGTATTTAACTTTTTATAATTTAAAAAAAATACTAAGTAAGTATAAGTATAACGCTTTTCTAAAATATCGCTTATTATTAAAAGTTAAATAATATTTATAAGGAATAGAGGTAAATTATAGAAACTAGCCTATTAGTTTATATATTAGCTTTATATTTATCTAGCCCGAATTTAAAAATGGACTAGTATTTCCCTAATTTTTATAACCTTTAAAAGTTCTAACTAATTATTATTAAAAGTAATATACCTAATAACGGTATTATACTAATTATAAGTAAACTTAAACATCGCTATTATAGTTACGTATTTATTAACGCTATTTTATCTTCATTATATATATTTAAAAGCCGAAATAAATACTATACTATCTATTTTTACCTTTTAAATAAAAGATACCTTTATACAAAGTCTACTATAATAATAATAATAAAAATAATATATATCTAAAATGTAGTTATTCTAATTCTAAAATCAATAAAATAATATATAATTAGTAAGCATCTAGTTACTTTTATAAGGGCTACTATTAACTATCTATAGTTAAATAATACTTAAAAACTTAATTAGCCCGATTAAAATAAAAAAAGTCTATTTTTATTACTATATAGCTATATACTATTATAAAAAAGATATTATATATAGACTATTATTTAGCGCTAGAGATATTTTCTATTAGATTATAGTATATATTACGATTTAGTAGTATTATTTACCTACGTTAAGTATAAGGTATTAATATAAGTAATAGATTTATAAAATCTTTTCTTTATAGCTTTATAGTATTTTTATTATCCTAATTATAACTCTATAGTACCTCTATTATACTAATTACAACTTAATGGTATCCCTATTACACTAATTATAATTCTACGACATCTCTACTATATACTAATTATAACTTTATAATAAAGGTACATATATACTCCTCCTTTTTAAACTCCCTTTTAGTCGCCACCATAGCCACTATAGTTATATTATTTGTTTAATTAGTATATAAATATAAAATATATAACTTTATAGTTTTTTATTATACTAGTTATAACTGTGTAGTAGCCTTACGAGTTAAATCTATATTATATATCCCTACGTCTAATATAGATTAGTGTAAGAGAATAGTTAGTATTTTAGATAAAGGTAACTAATTTAGGTACTAGGTACAATTCTTTATTAAAGTTTACTAGTTAATTATTTAGTCTATTCTATTAGATACGGTAAAGATTAAGTAGTATACCTAATAAAATATATACTCTATTTATTTTCTTTATTTATTAGATTCCTCCTTATCTCTCTTAGACTTATAACATATTTTTAGTTAATATATATAATCTATAAGACTAAAGTAAATATTATTTTTTTAAGTCCCGTTCTAACTCTATTTAATTACTTTACTTTTTTTAAAATATTTACTTTTTATAATACTATTATCCTATACTAATCCTATATACCTAAAAGGGCGACTATCCTATCTATAATATAAATATATTTAAATTTTATAAAGATAATAGATATAGACTAAATAGAGAAAAATATATACTAGTACTAAATAAAAAATTTTTAGATTAAATATTTCTATACGTATAATGTACTATTTGAATAGTTTATTACTAATAATTAAATAAGCAGCTTTAGAAGCGTAGATATATATAAAGATTTTCTTAGTATTACTAATTATATTTATTTATTAAAAGGTATACGCTTTATAGTATAAATATAAGTAATATACTCCTATAGTATTAGAAAACTTAGACTAGATTATAGTTACTATTATAATTTTATTAAACTACTCTTTATTAATATAGGACGAGGCTAAACTATTTAATTTAATAGCATTACTTACGTAAACGATAAAAATTAGTAAACTAAGCTAATTAAAAGACTTATTTTTCCTACCTAAACCCTTTAAGACTTTTTTTTTATATTACTTCAGTATCTCTAATTAAGTTATATACCCTTAATTTAACTTTATAAATATATATAATACAGATAAAGAAATAGATAGTAATTAATAAATTATTAAGAACTAAAAGGGCTAAAAGCGTTATATAATTATTAAGGAAAATAGCGTTATTAAAAAAAAGCTTTATAAGTAAGAGCTTATATAACGTCTAAATAGTAAAGTTGTTTATTTTTTCTAGACTAAGAAGCGCCTCTAAAATAAAGCCGTAATAATTTAATATATAGTTTTAAATATAAACATACCTATTCTAAACTATAAATTATATATTAAAAATATACTCCTCTACTTTAAAATAAAATAACTTATAAATAGAGTCCTTCTTAAAAGTATAAATAAAATTTTATAACTAGCCATATTATTAGCTATTAATAAATAAATATAATTAATTTTTTTACTAAAGCTTTACTTTTTATATCGAAACTATATTAAAAGTATTAATAATAGTTTTTTAGTATTTTTATTTTAGTAAATTTATAATTACGACTAATAGAATTAAAAGTAAATTTAAATAAAGATTAATTTTTTTATACTTCAGTAAAACGATCTTAGTCCCTAAAATATCTCTTTTTACTTAAATATATTTAAGATTATTAGAATTATTAACTAATAATATACTAGGTTCTTTTTATTATACTTTAAGTTTTTATTATAGAGGACCTTTAATCGTATATACTAATAGAAAATATATAAAAATATAAGTTTATATAAACTTAATTTCTTTAAATTTACTTCTATAGATTTATATAATAATATTCTATTACTTTAGCCTAATTTACGGCCGTTATTACGACTTAATTATTTTAATTTTATAAATATATACTTATTTTATATAAATTTATCATTTTTATATATAACTTATTTACTACCGCTAAGACCTATAGTATATATAAAAGAATTATAAAAATTTTCTAAATAATATAACGTTATATACACTAAAAATTATATTTAAAATTTTTTTATACTTATAAAGTTTAGCGGTAAGTACTAATATTAGTAAAATTAAAAATACGTTTTAGTATTTACTCTTAACTGTTTTTATTAGCTACGTTATACCTCTATATATATTACAATAGTAACGTGTAGCTTTATAGCTAGTTTATTTAGTAAATAAGCTAAACTCTTAACTTAACTTTAAAAGACTTTAGTAGGGTTCTTTTAGAGGGGGCGATAAAAGTTAGCTAAATTTAGAATAGGAGCCGCGAGGCGCTTAAAAGACTATAAAGAAATTAGTAAATACGCTATATCGCGTATATATTAATAGGTATTTAAGGGCGGTAACTTACTACTTAACGTATATAATATAAAATTAAAATATAGATTTATTTATAACCTATTACTTTTATATCTTACTTTATAGTTTTTAAATACGTTAGTAATTTTCTTATTTTTTTTAATTATTTTTAGTTATTCTATACTACCTAAAGTATCTCCTTTATATTAAGAAATAGTTTTAGATTTATATCCCTTTACTTTTTATTATTAAAAAAATACTTTTCTCTATAATCTATTAACATAAAAAATTAACAGTTAATAATATAGTATAAAGATCGCTTCTATACTCTTAAACAAATCTCTCTTATTACTTGTTATTTTTTTTTACTTTAGTAAGCTCTTCTATATTTATATAATTGTAGTTATTAAACTATTTAATAACTTTTTTATTATTTAACCTATTATAGTAAATATATATTTAAAGAAGTACCGAAAACAATAATTCTAAATTATATATAAATAAATACTTCTTCTTATCTAGAAGTATTTTAATTATTATAAATACCTATATTCTAGTTTTTTTTTTTAATTTCTAAAGAGTTCTCGCGCTGCTCCTTAATAGTAAAATTAAAATTAATTAAGAATATACGCTAGAAGGATTATTATTCTCTTTATATATTATAAAGTTATTTAGTAAAATATTATATTATAATATACTAGCTTATGTATATAATAATTTATATTTTTTAATATAGCCTTTTAATGTAGCGAGAAGGCTAGTCTAAAAGCTTACTTTATATATAGCCTTTTTATAGTCTTAAATAATAATATAACAATATACTTAATTTACTATTACCCTTTTACCCTTTATTAGAAAGCTTAAATAAGTTTACTTAGTAGGTAGTAATAGTACGCCGGTATAGCTAAAGGACTATTTATACTTAGTAATACTACTATTTTAACTTATTTATAAAACGCAACACCTAGCTATACTTAAAAACAGTATTAGAATTTCCGGTCTATAATTTATTACTTTTATTATATCAAGACTATATTATATATTTTTATAAATAATATTATCCTAGTCGCTTATATAAACTATCTAGTAATAATAGTAATAAAGGCATACACATACTCCTCCTTTTTTAAAACACGTTTTAGTTACCCCGAGCCACTACAGCCACACTATTTGTTCGATTAATATATAAATATAAAAATATTGTAATAATAGTATTTTATAATATTAACTACGTTATTCTTAGTTGCCTTAAATAGTAACTTACTATCTTTTTTATATTTTAAACATTACTATAGGTCTTTAATTATAAAAGATATTTACGAATTATCTCTCTCGTAATATACATTTTAGATATATAAACTTCTAAACTATAACTAGTATAATTATAGAATACTAAAGTCTTAATTTAAAATAATAAGTTTATACTTAATAAAGACGCTAGAATAAAATATTAAACTTATCTTATTACTAGCGCGTAAATCTTTTCTTTCTCCTTAGTTAAATAGTATAATAAAATTCTTATATTACTAAAAATAGTAAAATAGTAATAGTAATTCTTATACTAATTTTTAATATTTTAAGAACTTAGATTATAGACTAACTTTTATTAATTCTATCTTTTTGTATACTATAGTCTTTATAGTATACTATCTTTAAATCTTAACTACTTTTATATATAACTCTACTCTATTTACAAAACGTTTTAAATTCTTTTTTTTATTTAGTATATTAAAAGTTAGCGTAGTCTCTTCTAAGAATTAAACTTTAGTCTTACTAGTATAGTCCCCGTAAGCGTAATAATTTCATATATATAATAATTATAAGCGGCTTATATCTAAAATAATAAACTAGAAAAAATCTATAATAATAGACTTATATTAAAATTTGAAAAGTATTAAGCTTAATAAATATATTTATTAGATAAGAAATTGTAGTATTAATTTTAATTATAAAATAAATTATTTATACCTATCTACCGCTAGCTATATATAGAGAGATCGTATACGTAGTATAAAACTAAATAATAATAAATTAAAAGGGCTTTGCACTAAACGCTTACTATTTATAATATATTTTTTTAACATTTTTAATATACCTTATTTAGTAAATAAGATATCTATAATAATGTCTTTTATATTAATAATAGCCGACTAATTACTATACTTTTTTAGAAAAGATTTTAGCTGTATAAATAATTATAAGAAATAATAATTTTTTAAATTTTATAAAAGTCTAAGTTCTTCCAGTAGTAGCAGGACCTTAAAATTAAATTTAGATAATAACTTATTAATAATAAAGTAAATTCTATCTAAGTGTATTAGTATCTATATATTATAAACGGTTTTAGTAAACTTATATATAGTCTATTTATCTATATTTTCTAGTACTATAAAATTAAAGGTATAAATAAAGTAATAATAAAAGGTAGTCTAGCTTTTATTAATTATAGAATAATAGCTATAGATTTTTACTAATTAGTAGTTATAAAAGATTAAAAAGCCTAGAATTTACTAGTAGAGTTTTTATTTACGCTTTATAAGCTAAAAAAGCTTAATAATTATTTTAACTATAAGAGTTATACTATAAGTATTTTACTAGTTTATAATATTAAGTGCTGTAGTACCGTATTTTATTTTATATATTAGAAATAGAAAGTATATATAATATATAGCTATAAAAAAAGATATATTTATAATATTACCTAAAATAAACTTTATGTTAGATAGTTAATTTTCTATAAACACAGTTTATATAAACCCTATAATATAGTTAGGCTATAGATGGGGTCTGGAAAGAAAAATAGGATTATTCTGGCCTTTATTAATAATTTTAATTAAGTATTTAAGATATTTAGTACTACGTACAGCTAAGGACTAAATAATAGAAATAATTAAATAAGTAATATTTTAAATAACTTTAGTTTTATTTCTATTTTATATTATTTTATAAGTATTCTTAAAAAAATTATTGTAGAATATAGAATGCTTAAAAACTAATTATTATATCTCTAGTAGGATCCGGTAAAGGTTTTTACTTTCCTTAAAAATATTACTTTTTTTTTATATATCTACCTATATAACTTTCTTTAGTTTAAGTAGAATTTTGTAGCGCGTATCTTAGTATAGTATACTCCTCTCTTTTCTGAGCTTTTAGTTACTACATATAGTAGAGCTAGCTATAAGAAAATCTAGCTCTAATTATTTACCGTAAAGAGAAGGGGTTAACTTTCTCATTATTAATACATAACTTATAGGGGGGTAATATTAGAAAAAATAAATCGAAAAAGATACCTTTTTAAAAATAATATAAGTTTTTAGTTATAAGGTCTAAAAATATAAAAAAAATACTATTTTAAAAAAAACACTGTCTTATTTTATATACCCTGTTAGGGGTTACTTATTAAGCCCCTAAGAGGTAAACAAATTTTAGGAAATATAAAGAATTTTTAGGACCCTACTTTAGCCTATTATAACTTTTTATTTAAGGTGTAAAATTAGCTTATTTTTATATATAGTGTACCATATACTATATTATATTAGTATATAAATTATTTGTATATATTAATATATTATTTATATAATTATATATAAAAGTTACCTGTTCAAATTTTACATAATAAACTAGTAAATAATAAATTACTAATACTTAGTATAGTAGTCTTTAGCGTCTATAACCGCCTTATAACGGTTAGGAAGTAATAAAATATAGTTATTAATAGTTTCTTAAGGTATTTTATTCTACTCTTTTATAATAACTCTTTTAAAGGCCTCTATACTTTATACTAGATCTTACACCTATATTAGCCTTTTTATTTTTAATTAGTCCTAATTTCAATAAACGCTATATATTTTTTATAGGGGCTAAATTAGAACTATAGGCTAGGTAAAAAAATAGTATAATTATATTTTCTTAAACTAGTTTGAAACGTCTATTATTTTATAAATAGGGACGTTATCTTGTTAACATTACTAACCTAAATTAATATTAATATAAAGTTTATAATTATAATATAATATAATAATATACATATATATATATTATTATATTAATATAAAAAGGGGTAAAAAAAGTTATATAACTTACCCTTTTTTATTAAGGACTAAACTGTAGGTATAAGGACTTTATTTATATAGTCTTTACTAGTATAAGAAGTAAAAGAATTAGGTGTTTTAATAAATACTAAATTACTTTTACCTCCTACCCAAATTATGCCCTAAACTTATAGGATAAGATTTTATTCTAAAAAATAATTAATATAATTAATATTTAAAACCTAAAACTATAACTTAATAATATATAGAAAGTTATATAATTTAATATTTTAAAAAAATAAAATAACTTACTACGTAATTAGCTAGTAGCTAGTTCTTTTCTACCTCTATTATTATCTCTTTTTTTATAATACTTTTTTTTAATCTTGCCCCTTTGTATTGCTGACTTATTAAAAATTATAATCTTTTTTATATTTATATTTTATATATTTTTTATTTTCTCTTTAGCGTATTTTTACTGTTTTTTAGTATTTTCTTTATTTATAATTAGGTTTTTTGTACTTATATTAATTATATAACCCTCCTCTTTTAAACCTGTTTATAATTGTCTTTTTATAATCTCTATATTATTTTCTAATAGTATTCTTTTATATTCTTTTTTAGGACTTCTAGTTAAGTTTCTATTAATAGCTCTTTTATCTTTTATAGTTAACTTTTTTATACTCCCTATATAAACTTCTTTTATATTATAATTACGTTTTTCTTTATTTTTAATACGTCTTATAGTATTGTAAATACTATTAAGAGTTCTTTTTAAAGTAGAAATAATTATTAAAATTGGAGTACTTACATTTAAAAGAAAATTAACTTTAGATTTAAGTTTAGTTAAATTAAATACCATTTTAAGAAAATAGGTATTTAGGTTTATAAAATTAAAATGATATTATAATATACTATAATATTAATAATATATTACGTAAACAGTAATTATATAAGTCTTAGTAATATTTTTAGTATTAATATAATTTTATAATTAGATTACTAATATACTTTTAAAAACTAGTTACGTGGCCTACACTAGGCCTAAAATAGTATAGCTAAAATTTTAGTTAAATATATTTACTAACTAAAAAGTTATAGGAACCTAAAAAAGAAACTAAAAGAATTACTATATTTAGGTAATTTTAATTTATTACATATATTAACTAAGCAGTAATTAACATAGTTATATAAATCTGTATAATGTTCTGTTTAAAATAATATAATTTACGTATTTTTAGGCTTAGTAATTAATTTTATATTAATTATTAATAATACTAACTTTTTTAATTTGTCTTTCCTAATGTCACCCCCCTATATTATATTATCCGGCTTAAAGTATTTCTTTAGCTAAATTTATATCCTTAGCTAATAATTAATAAAATTAAACAGTATCTTACTATTATAGATTAATACCCCTTTACGAGTCTATATTTTAATAGTAAAATCTACAGAAAATATTTATAGTTATTTTTAAAGGGGGCGGTATTATTAGCTAAATATTTAACTTATTAAGTTTACTATTAATTTATAAATTATAGTGTAGTTAACTAGTCCTATAAAAGCTTAGCTTAAATTAATACGTAGTAAAGTAGTATAAAATTAATATACATTTTAGTATAGAGTCTTATTTACTACAAAAGGATATTAGCACTTAATATACTTAGTATACTCTAGGTTTAGATATATACTTCTATAAATAGGTCTCTACGCTTTTATTTTACTAATACCTAAACCATATTTCCCTACTAATAAATTAGTAGTAGGTATTTAGTTATAGAATTAGTATAGGGTATACTCTTTTATATAGACTACTACTATCTATTTTTCTAAATAGCTAGTTTTTTTTACAACATCTAGATATATTAATTAGTAGTTATAGGAGAAAAAAAATATCTTTATATTACTGTCGTGTTTAAAGCTAGTAAAAGGATATAGAGGGTAGAACTTAGTTAAATAGATAATTAAAAGGCTAAATATCTTAGAGAATATAAAAACTAATACCTTTTAGGTATAGCATAGTAGAGTGCTTAGTAATAATAACTTATTTAGTTTTAGTTTTAAACTAAGAGTTCCTAGCGTCTTAAGAGCTTATTAATAAAATTAAGATTACAATAGTAATATAATTATTACGATTTTATAGCTATATTATAGGGGTTATTTTAGTTATACTGTTAAATACTATATATTTAGACTTATAATTTTTTAAATAAACTACGTTACTAGTATCATAGTTTCTTAAAAACTTAATTTTATTTTAACTTAAGTTACTCTAATTTTAATACCTATAAAAATTCTATTATTTCTAAATGTAGATTACGCGCTATACTTTTACCTAGTATAATCTACTATACTACGAATCCTTCTATATACGAGAAATAGTATTCTCTTTAATCTTAATTATTTTAGTAGTTTACGTCTTCGCGTAATAGTACTATAGAAGTAAAATTATTTAAACTAAGCTTATATATTATTATTAACTTTATATCTAATATTAATTATTTAATAAGACAAATATGAGGCTTATATAGTCTAATTAGAACTCCTTTATTTACTATACAGTCTCTATATAACTTTAGTTCTTTAATTAATGTATAAAGACTATTTAATTTACTTATACTTTATTAAAACTATAATTTAGTTCTATTCTCTTAACTTATAAAGGGTTAGTTCCTTTTAATTATATCTAATTATTCTCTATTTTATATAAATCCTACGGCGTTACTAAGTCTAAATAATACTATTATTAAATAATTTAGGTTAGTATTATAGCTTTATTAAGTACACTCGTATAAAATTACTCTACTTTATTAGTTTTTAAAGAGTAAAACTATTTAATCTTATTATTACGTTTATTACTAATACTATAACTACTATTACTAAATTATATTTATATAAATTCTACGCTACTTTACTAGTCTAGTAAATGTAGTACTATTTTACTAAACTTAGCTCTACTCTTTTATAAGAGGCCGACTTTTTTAATTATAACTATTACTCTTTACTTAGAATAAATTAGTACGCTAATTATTTAGTTTAAAAGAATACTACTATTATATTTAATTCTATAGCTATCTGTTAATTACGTATATATAAATTTATTATATTTAATTAGCTTTTATATACTAGATAAGTTTAATCCTACCCTAATATATACTATCTAGGTTAAGTCTATATAAAGTAACTCTAGGTTAGTTATATCGGTAAAGATATCCTTAAATTATTTTTATTTAGAGTTTAACTCTACTTTACACCGTTCTACTAGCCTACTAAAACTAATAGTGTCTCGCTCTATATAATATATATTTTTTATTACTTACTTAGTCTAAAAAAAAGCTTTAATTTACTAACGCACTACTATTTTTTACTAACTATATATTTAGATTTTACTATTACTTTACTAGAGGATATTGCTTAGTTACTATAATAAATAGAGTAGGCTAATAGTAATTTTTTATTAAAGAGTTTACTTTTAAGTTACTTATAAAGACTAAGGAATTTAATTCTTAACTAATAATATTATTAAATTTATTTTAGTATTAGAAACTTTTTATTTTATAATTACACTAGACGCGAGAGAGTATAAGAAATAATTTATACTAAACTATTTAGTTATTAGTAGGAGAACTATAAGAGAACTAAATACTAATAATAAAAGTACATATAGTAAAGTAGTTATATATTTTTACTTTATAGTTTTTAAATATTATCTATATAGATAAAAAGTTATATTAAAAAAAAAATAAAGATAGTTTTTAGGAACATTTTATAAAATATAGTTTATTTTAGTTACTCTTACTTAAAGGATTTATAATTCGGTAAAAATAACTAGCTTTAAAGGGGTTTAAAATAGTGCCCTATTTATACTAATAAGGGGCGGCTTATACTACCTAGTCTTTACTTAGTCTATTAAGCCTTAACTTAGGGTTTACTTACGCTTAACTTAGATTAATATAGTAGCTACTTAGGTTAATAGCTATAACTAGAACTAGTTATATAAGAGAAGTTTAACTGTCTCTATAGCTAGCCTTAATATAAAAGACTTATTTGTTAAAAAAAAAATTTAGTTTAAAAATTATTAAAATATAGTTTTTTCTCTAGCCTATAATAATAATTTAGTGTATATAAAAAATATAAAAAATTATATAAAATCTAGACTAAATAATAATAAGAAGACTAATTTAGATATCTAATTAAGTTAAAAAAGTATAGAAACTATTAAAGAGCTATTCTTAAATAGTAAAATAAAAAACTATAAAAAGTTATTAATAATTATATTTTATTACTATATAACTATTATAAAAAACAAATATAATTATAGGAGTACTATACTAAGTACTAGTAGTATATTATATACTAGTTTATTATAAAATATTTTAATATTAAACTTTTGTTAATAATTTATAATTAAAATATTAATAAATAAACATAATTTGCATACTACTAAAAGAAAGTATATATTATTATATATATAAAAATCTGCCAATTATAGACGTTAAATAAAAAGTAATAATAGACTAAAGTAGTTAAACTTAATTATAATAATCGGGACCGATAGGTTATAATAGTATTTATTAATAGGTTTATAATAAAAAAAGAGACTTTTCTATTCTTTTTTAATACTAATTACGTATTATTTTTATATCTAAATTATTATGTTTTATATTTAAACTATTATATATTATTTTATTTATACTTATAAATATTTTATATTACTTTCCTTTCTATTCTTTTATAAATTATTATTATATTTATTATATTTATCTATATATTTACTATTTTATATATAGCTCTTTTTATATTATTATTAATACTATTCTTACTAGCTCTCTTATATTTTATAGCTAATCTATTACTATTAGAATAGTTATATTCCCGTACTACGCTATCTTATTCTTAAACTTAGTATAATTAACAGTATTCTAATTATTTAGTATAGCTAGAAGTTACTACTTCTATTTATAAATATATTTTAGGTTACCTATAATAAAACTTTTAAAATTTATTACTTTCGTGACTACGTAGAATAGTAATAATTATTATTACTATTACTATATATATTTGTATATTAATCGAACAGATAGTGTGGCTGTGGTGGCTCAGGGCGACTAAAAGGGATTTTAAAAAAGGAGGAGTATATACATACCTTTATTACTATTACGATAATTATAGCCGTTATCGTAACTATACTAGTATAAGTATAAATATAGTATATACTAAACCTATTTCTTTTTTATAAAAATATAATAATAAATTTAAATTTCTAGTACTTAAAAACATTTTATAATATAAGTATAAAAAAATATTAAAAGTAAGAGTTAATAATATAGTATAGAGTATAGAATAGATAACTAGACTTACTAGCTTAAAGACTAAATATTTAGTAGTATAGGCTCTAGATAAAAGTCTAATAACTCCCTTTAGTTCTAAAGTTTATACGCCTAGTAACTCCCTAGACTAACTACGTTATATATAATTATAACTATTAATTACTAATAATCTTAAAAATAATTATAAGTAGTAACTAATTTATAAATATATAATTAGAGTATAAGTATTACTATATTTAGTAAAATACTCTAACCCTTACTAAAAAGAAAAAGTATAACTTTTAAGGGATTATATCTATACTACTTATATATAATTTTTTCTAGATATTATATATAAGCTGTTTAATACTTATTAAGTTTTTATTATTATATTATATTACGACTTTATAAAGCTCGCGAAGTACGTTAATTAGTATAAAAAAATAATTAAATAATAACAATTATATAATAAACTTAATAAAATAGCTTAATAGATTAATAACTTAACTAACTTATTAAACTTTAAAATAGCTTAAGCGCGGCGTAAAATAATTTTATTAAAAATATTATTAATAAAATTACTACTTAAATTCTTATTTATTTTAATTATTTATTAAATAATAATTTATAATTTTTTAAGCTTTATATTTTATAAAATCCACGTTAGTAAAAATAAAAAAAAATAAAATTAAAAAGTTATATTTTTTTATAAATAAGTTTCTATTGTTTTTTACTATAAAGTAGTTTATAAAAAATAGAAAATATTTAATAATTCATTATATATAAATAGGACAATAATAATAAATATATAATTTCTCTAAATTTTTTAAATTAAAATATTAATATATATATTAGTTTTAAAAGTATATCTGCGTTTATAGGATTAATAATAAAAGTTTAGCTTTTTAGTATTATAATACCTTTTATTATTCTTTCTAAATAAAATACTATCTAAGTAATAAACATAAAATATTAAACACTTTAAATCTATAATTTATTAATAATATTATTTTTCGATCTAGCCTTACCTAAATTTTTCGACACATTAAGTATAGAGGCATACACATACTCCTGCTTTTTTAAAACCCCTTTTGGTTGCCCTGAGCCACTACAGCTATACTATTTATTTAATTAATATATAAATATATAAATATATATTAATAATATTAAGTTATATAAACGCTATTTAATAGTATTAATACTTTATTAATATTAATATATACTAATAGATAGAGTTTTAAAAAACTATAAATTAAAAAATTTTCCCTTCTCTAAAGTTATTACTATAACGTTATTACTTCTAAGTAGAAGTATAGAAGAATTATTTATTGTTTTATATTTTATTTTTATTACGTGTTACTTTACCTACTAATATAATAAACTAATAACGTTATTATAAACTTATTACGTATTTTAAAGTAACGTTGTTTATTTAATTCTGCGTAAGCCTCTATATTATTTATTAAACTTTTTACAATAATAATAATACTAAAAGCCTACTAAAGTTAATTATATATATACCCGACTTACCTAGTAGTCTTATAGAATTACAGAAGCTATATCTACTATTATTAGTACCTACGCCGCCTATAGGTATCTATTACTTAGTTAGTAACTACCTACTAATTAAAAATAGAAAATATATACTGACTTAACCTACGCGCCTTAATAGGACTTTTTAGAATTTATAATATTTAATTATTTTTTTTATCCTAGATCTTACGAGTGTATTAATAAATTTATTTTATTTTATTAGCCTAAGTCTAGAGTTACTTTATTACCTCTAGCTCTATTAATAATATTAAGTCTCTTCGTTTTTCTTTCTTAACTATCTACTTTTATACAGTTTTTATTCTATTAGTTTAGAATTTATTTATATAAAATATACTAAGGAGGGCTTCAAAAGAGCTACGAATAATATATTTAAAAAGACTATTTTTTACTAAAAGTATACGTACGCGTAAGTTAGTATAAAACTTATTAATAAGTTATACGTAGGCAGAAGAATTACGTTTTAGTTAATTTTAAATTTTATACTAGTTTAGAGTATTACTACTACTAAAAGCAGTTAGTATAATAGGTAGTAAATTAGTAACTTATCTAAAATTAGTATAGTAATAAACGTTGTAAAAATAAAAAAGACTTATAAAAATATAATATAGTACAGTACTTTAAGTAAATAATAATATAGTATAGAGTATAGAATAAATAGTTAAACTTACTAGGTTAAAGACTAAATAGTTAGTTATATGGGCTCTAAGTAACTCTTACGATTTAGGTATTTCTATTTTAGATAGGAGCGTACTTACGTAATAAGGGATATATAGTTTATACTACGGGGCTTTAGCTTAGTATTACTTTATATCTTTATATTTATAGATGCTATATATTTAATTTATTTTATATATTATACTATTTTACTACTCTATCTAATTCTTAATATTTAAATTATTCTCTTATCCTTAGAAGTAATGTAGTATAATATAGCTTTAAGGAAGTTTTATTATTTAGTTATATATAGTACGTTAGTTCTATAAAATATAAAAATTATTAAAAAATTTAAATATAATTTTAAGTTCTCTTTTAGTATTTCTAATATTTAACTTTTTTAGAGTTTTATATAAGCCGTAGAAACGCCTGTATTAGGCCTATTAAAGTATAAAAAGGTATAAATAGCTGCTAACTATTATAGTTAAACGCCCTTATTATAATTAAAACCCTTTATATTTACTAATTTTAAAAAAGTACTCGCTTAGCTCTAATAGGTTAAGAATAAAAAAATAATTACTTAATATTTACTATTACTTTAACGTAGGTAACTAAGCTGTAATTATAGAGGACTTAATTATTTTATAGGATTATACTATTTTAATTTTTATTTTAGCTATACGTTTACTAACGCTAAAGACCCTTTATATATATAAAAAAAAAGAGTAGACGTAATTTTAATTTTTAGAGAAATAATTATAAATACTACTTTTACTAATAATTAACTTATTTTTTAATAGAAATTTTAAAGGTTAAATTTACTATTATTTATATTAATAATTTCTTTTAAACTACCAAAAAGACTAAAGTTACTTTAAAACTTAGTACTAATTTACTATAAAAGAAGACTTAAAACTTTTTAAAACTTAAAATACTAAACGCCTTTAAAAAACTGCTTTAATAGTCTAATAAAACTAAAATTAATTTTAAATAGACTATTTAACTACCGAAGTAGTTTTTTATAAAACTTTTAACCTATATTTATTCTCTTTAAAAGGAGCTAAATATATTTAAAATTAATAAAAACCTCTAATAGGACTGAAGCTTTATAAGCTATTTAAATAAAAATCTTTAGGCTAGACTATAGATTTTAGAAAAATAATAAATTAATACTATTACTAAAGTAAAAAAGAAGGCTAATTTCTTTTAGGTACTATAAAAAATAACTAATTTTAATAATTTTAGGACGTAAGGGTGTAAAAAGAATATATAATATATAGGGGAATTTACTAAACTTAAAAAATACGTTAAGTAAAACTAATAGGTATAGTTAGGCGCTAACTAGTTTAATAGGCTGTTAATTAAAATAAAGTTTTTTACTAGTACGTTAATTTATTATTATTATAATAAATAAGACTACTATACTTTTAACTACTAGTATAAAGATGGGCGGTAGTCCTTAAATTAAAAAATGTAACTAATAAGACTACGTTATTAACTTAGATAGAAAAAGAGAAAAAGTGAAAGTAATTATAGTATTTACTATCTATATTAAAACTATTATAAACTATGTACTAAAGATATTTAAGGTTAAATATATTAGCAGTTTATTTAATTAGTTATATAACTAATTTAAAGAAAGAGTTACCCTAAAGGCTAGAGTTATAAATAAAGAATATCTTAAAGCTTTAGTAGACTTAGAGTCTATTTTAAATCTTATAAGTACTAAGCTAGTAAAGAAAATAGGCTTAGAGGTAATTACTTTTAATAGATTATTAGTATAAGCAGTAAATAGTTTTAATATAACTATCTATAGTACTATAGTTAATAAAATTAATTTAACTAACTTATATAGTTAAAGTTAAACTTAGTTAATCCTATATATATTTATAGATTTTTATTAATATGAAATGTTTTTAGGCTTACTTTAGTTTAACTAAGAGAATTTAAAGATAAACGTTATTACTTAAAAAGTTCTTTTTAGAGGTAACTCTAAAAAAAATAATACTCTTATTAAAAAGACTATTCTTAAAAGTATAAAAGAGTTTAAGTATACTATCTATAATCTAACTACCTAAGTATACGTATACCTAATAGGGTTAGTAAAAACTCTAGTCTAAAATAAACTAAATAAGTATAAAAAATACTCTATACCGCCTAAATACTTTAATTTTTTAGATTTAGCTTTAAATAAGAACTTTAAAATCCCTATAAACTATAGACTAAATAATTTAAAAATTAATTTTAAGTCTAGTACCTCTCTGCTATATTATTTTATATATAATCTCTTAGTTACTAAACTAGTGATTTTTAGAAAGTATATAAAGAAATATCTTAAGTAAAGATAAATTTAGTAATTAAAATCCTCTACTAAAACCTCTATTCTTTTTATAAAAAAGAAGAGAGGCGGCCTAAAACTTTATATAGACTATAAAGGCCTTAATAAGATTATAATTAAAAATTATAAAGCTCTTTTATTAATTATAGAGTTACTAGACTATTTTATAAAAATATAAATTTATACTAAATTTAACTTATAAAAAGCTTACTATTACGTCTATATTATAAAAGGTAATAAATAAAAAACCGTATTCTATATAAAATATAGCTATTTTAAGTATACAGTTATACGTTTTAGCTTAATAAATATATCTATATAATTTTAATAGTTTATATTATAAATACTAACTAAATTAGTTAATATAACCTATATTATATACCTTAATAATATACTTATCTTCTTAGATACTAAATAAGAATATAAAAGTTATATAAAAAAGTTATTATAGCGTTTACGTAAAATAAAGTTTTATTTAAATTTAAAAAAGTATTTTTAGTATACTACGTCTACTAAATACTTTAGCTTTATTATTTCGCCTAAGGGCCTCTTTTTTTTTTTTTTTTTTTTTTTTAAATAAGCCTTTTATACTAAGGCTACCTAACTATTTTAGAAAAGTATTTTATCTTCTAAACAAACTAGAACCGGCTCTTTAACTTTTAACTAATATATTATTCTAGGTTATATTACTAAATAATATTATATTAAACTACTAATCTATTACTTAATTAGGCCTAGTTCGCTATACTAAGCCTATTTAAGAATAGATTTTTATCTTATTTAATATTAGATAGTAATTTAGCCTAAAATACCTCTAAATGTAACGCGTTTTATATAGGAATTTTAGCTTTTTTATAATTTTATATTAATTCTTTAGTAGTACTCTGCACTTCTAAAAATTTTACTTTTTACTAGTAAAGTAGGCGCGTTTAAAAAACCCTATAATAAAAAAAGAAATTAAACCCCTAATACGTAAGAAGACTTTAAAAATTTAAAAAATCTTAGTATTTCTAGGCATATACCTACTGTGCCACCCCGCTAAGGGCCTTTTAATAGACCTAAGTAGCGTTAAAATAATTTAAAATTAGCCTAAATTTATTTATATGCCTAATATTTATATTTTTATTAACTTTATAAACTACTATTATAGATTTATAAATTTTTTTTTTAGTTAGCTCTACTACTTACTAAATTAATCTAAAAGGCGCTAAATAGCGCTAAAGATAGGCTAGTTATAAAAAAAAGGAAAGCGTTTATATAAATATAGGTAATACTAGTAAAGAAGCTTTTAAAATATTTTAAAATATTTTTTTTAAAGTACTAATACTTTCGTACTTTAAATATAAAAAAATAAACTTAAATTAAAACTAATACTTTTAATAAAACTATTAGCACTAGTTTAAGCTAATTAGTTCTTAAAGAAGATAGATTATTTTAGTAGTAATTAGTTAATTTTTATTTAAACAAGTTAGATAGCGCGTAATACTATTATAATATATATAATAAAAAACTTTTTACTATTATAGAAAGTGTTAAGTATTATAAATAATATTAATAGGGTATTTACTTTAGGATTCTTATAAATTATAATAATTTATAATAATTTATATAAATAAAAACTCTATTACTGCATTAAGTATAGTTATATCTATATCTCTTTAAGTATAATTTTAACGTATTCTGTACGTAGAGTAGTTAACCTAAATAAATTCGCTAGTAATATAGAGCGTATAGATTATATAACTATAGTTATATAATTATATAATCTGCACTAGCGAGCAGAATCTTTATCTAGCTATTATATAGATAGAAGACAGAATAGATATTAAAAATATATTAAAATATAACTATTTACTATTTATTATTTTATACTATTTCTTACTTATTATAATATTACAGACAACTATTACTCCGTATAAATAAAATATAGTTATTCTAATACTAATTAGTAATTAATTAATTAAATTATTTAACTACTCTATTACTAGTAGTTAATTAGATTTCTTTATCTACTGTAAATTAGTAACAGTATATAGAAAGGTTAAGTTATTATTAAACTATACTATATAAAAATAATTTTATATATTACGTAACTCTTCCCCGTATCTATAAATAGAGAAAAGTATATTAAATTATATATTTTATTAAAACCTTATTTATATAAATAATAAGAATAATTTTTTTTAAAACTAAACCGATCTATATAAACCCGCTAGTATAGTAAGCTAAAATTATATAATTAATTATATAAACCGGATTATATAATAGTACTAAAAGAAGCTTCCTTTATAAGAAAAGGTAAAGAGTATATAATAGAGACAGATCTAAATTTATTATAAAAAAAATATATTTAAAAATATAATATCTCTATATAAGTACTTAAAGACTAAACTAAATTATAATACTAGATAGAGAATTTAAATATTTAAAATAATTTTTTACTAAATAATTTAATGCGTATATTAGCTGCGTTATTATAAAACTTTATATAAAGTAAAGAAATAGCTAAAGACTAATTATTTTATACTATAATTTATTTACTAAATAGAACTATTCCTACTTTATATTACTAAAATAAGTATTTTAAAAAAAACTACTAGAAATCTTATAAAATAAGGGCGTATGACCTCTAGTAGATAAATAAGAAAGAATATTAATAAGTTTTATATAAACTCTTCTTTAAATTGTAAAAGGATATTAGGAAGTTAAAAACTTTTAAATAAAATTAAAAAGTTTAATAAAAAGCTTAATTATTACTATAGAATAACCCGTATAGAAGCTATTAAATTTAAACTTTTAGGTCTCTAGCTAATAGCTAAATATTTTATATACTTTAGCTATACCTCCTATACAGTAAAAAAGCTAATTATTATAATATATATTATATAAGTAATTAATCCTGCTATACTAGTATTACCTAGAGGATTTTAGGCCTATATTATATAAGTATAAATATAGACTATATAAACCTAAATAACTATAAATTTTATATAGTTTATATACTCTAGCACCGCTTTTAGGTATATATAATAGTAGATTATAATAGTTAATATATCTATTATTATATAATTTTAGAATATAACTATTTCTTCTAAAAATAAGTTATAGAATATTAATAACTAGTTATTTATTAACTTTTTAATTTTTATATACTACTTACTAAAATTTAATATTTTAATTTTTACCCGTATAGGATATACTACTAGAGAAACTTAATTTATAAAAAATAATTATATTCTAGAAAATATAAAAAAAGGTAAATAACTATACTAGCTACCTTTATAATATTTTAGCTAATAAGACTTATATCTTTATTAAACTTTACTAGAAAATTAATATTTAAGAGTTATAATATATTATTATTTTTTTAAATATTTTAGAGGATTACGTAGGCTAGTTTTACTTATATAATATTAGTCTAAAATACTTATAAAAATAGTTATATAATGAATTAAACTACTACTTTAATATATATATTAACTATAACTAGTATTAAACTAACTAAACTACTATTACTTTTATATAATTTAAGTAAGAAAACTCTAATAAGACTCCGCACGAAGTTTTAGAGGTAATAATTAATAAATTAATTTTAGTATAAAGAGATTTAGGCTCTTAGTTTAAAAAAGAAGTACTACTCTATATAGTAATTATTCGAGTATATAAAAATTAACTAAAACTTAAATAAGCTATATTTTTAATAAAGCCTACGTATAAAAAACTACTAAGTAATTTAAAATCTATACTATAAATTAATATAAATTTCTAATATATATACTATATTTAGTTATAGGTATTATATAAGACCTTTTATATAAACTAAAAGTATACTAATAATAAAAATAAACTTTTTTAGCGCTAATAATTTTACTTTTATATATAATAACCCTTTTAGAGATCTAAAAATATAACTCTAGTAGTAAAAAATAAAAGTACTTTATCTATTATAAAAAAAAAAATTAATTATTAAACTATTTTATACGAGATAAGGCCTAAGTACGTAATTAATATATTATAATATATAAAAACTTTTATAAGAAAATACTTTTTAAAATAATATTACTTTTTATAGTTAAAACTTTAAAAAATTCCCGTATAATAATATAAAAATATTGAAATATAAAACTATATCTAACCTTAGTTTTTTTAAAAAAAAAAAAAGTAGTTTAATATTTTACTACTACCTTATTCCTTTATTATATAACAGCAGAAGATATATTCTCTATAAATAAAAAAGAGATAGCTAAGTAATTTATTTTTAAAGGAAGATACTATACGCAGTACTAAAATAAACTTTAAAATATAAATATAACTAAATTTTTAATAGTTAATAAAAGCTAGCTTAAAGCCTACGTTTATAAAAATTCTAATATAAAAATTAATTAAACCTTAAAAGAAACTACTATTAGTTTTAAAAGTATTATACTAATATATACTCTTAGTACTATATAGATTAAAAACCTAATTAGTATAATAATTTACTATATCTTAAATACTCTAATACTCTTTTTACTATTTCTAGTAAATACTAACCGTATAAAAGTATATTTTAATAATATATTAGATATTATTATATGTAAGAATAGTATAATAGTTTTAGTTATACGTAAGTAAAAATATCTATTTTTTAATATAAGTAGTATAAAAACTATTTTATTCTTTACTAAAAAAATTATCTATAGACTTTATAGACGCTTTAGATACCTTTATATAAAATAACTTTATAAGCTAATTTATAATATAGACTATGAGATTAACTCTATTATATTAAAGTAAATTTAAAAGCTATATTACTACTACTAAATATATAGAGTAGTTTCGTATAAAGTTAAATTCTCTATTAAAAATAATATCTATTTTAACTATAAAATTATTATTAATATTATATAAATCGGTAACTGCGATAGTCTTTATATTATTAACTTAAAAATATTATTTTAAACTACTACCTTTCTTAATTTAATATCTATATAAAAGGTATAAATAGCTTTTATATAATACTAGCTTAATATCTATGAAAGTTTTTTACATTTTATTATATATAATCTAGATATTAACTTTACTCTAGAAGAGTTTAAGAATAATATATAAATTATAGAAATAGAGTATTACTAAATACTAATAAAAGTCTACTAAATAGTTAGTAAAATTAAAGAAATATACAGCCTATTATAGCGAGTTTTTAATATTTTAAAAAATAAAATTAGATATTATACAAGTAATAAAAAATATTTTTAAATAGTTATAAAAGTACTAAATAATATTATAGGCCTAAATAGCCTTATACTAATACCTCTTATCTTTAGCTCCTATTTAAAGATTCGTATAATATTTTTACTATTATTAAATATTATTATATAGGTTAATACTATCTATAAAGCTTTAAAAGCCCTATAGGCTAATTATATAAAACTTACGCTAAGCCGTATAATTAATATACATAATAAACTAAATCTGTAAAAGACTCTATTCCTTTTTATTAAATTAGAGATTTTAATTTAAAAAAAAAAGAATATTTAGGTCTATACGTACTATAGTTAATTAATAAACTAAATATTATTATAAATTTAAAAAATAGCCTACTAACTATAAAATAGATATATATAAAATTATATTACTATAAATTTTTTTTATATAATAACCCCTTAGCTATAGAAGAGAAAGATATAATTATATAACTTAAATCTAAGAAACTAAAAAAGGGAGGTCGCCTAAAAAAGAATTATATAGTAAAAGCCTTTATAACTTAAAAAGAAAAGCTTAATTTTATACTAGTAATAAAACTGTACTAAAATAATATTATTATAATACTTAGAGCCCTATTTAAAGAATCTAATTATACGGAGATTAATTCCCTTATTATAAATAGTATTTTTAAGTCTATTATATATAATTCTGCTATTTATATAGATTATATATTTAATCTTAGAATAGTACGAAAGGTTAAAAATAAGAATATAGTTTTATATAAAAAATTTTATTATATACTTACTAGTTACTCTAATAATAATAAATAGTCTATTTTTATATAGTTATTAACTATCTAAAAAATAAGCTAAAAACTTATTTTAGCTATAGGTATAATACCTTTTACATTATATAGTATAAAGTATAAATTATAAATATTATTTAGGCCTATATATAATTTAAAGACTTACTATTTTATACACTATACGTAAAACCCCTAAATAAAATAAACTACCTTTTTCCCTCTAGTATAATTTTTTAAGTTATACGCCTTCTATATAGTACAGCTAAATTAGATTTATATTAGTTTAAAATATACTATAATTACTATACTAAAAGGCTAAAAATATTCCCCTCTATATATAATCTATACCTACTTATAATAAAAAAAGAAAAAGAGACTTTTAGTCTAATAGGTATATAAATAGATAATATATTAAGTATTATTTTATTTACTTTTTTTTTAAAAAAAAGATAAACTATAAGCTGTAGAGTTTTATATAAAAAATAAGTTATTTTTTTTTATATATAAACCTCTAAAGTTTAATAAAACAAAGATTACTTTAAAGAAACATAGAATAATTACTATAATTTAAAAAAAATAACATAAAGGCCTCTGTATAATAGATTTAATTAATCTAAAAATTTAACAGCGGTATAATAAGCAGTATATAAAAAGTATATATATTACTTTTATCTATTAACTAAAAACTATATTTAACCTCTCTATAGCTATATAAATAAGAGAGCCTATTATATTAAAAATAAAGACACTAAATAAGAGGATTAAAGAGTAGATTAAGAATATAAAAAAAAAGTTTTCTATATTCTATTAAACTTTTAATATATAAAACTCTTTATTTTTATAAATAAATTTTTTATAAATAATTAAGATCTTAGCTTATAGCTTAAATATTTTATTATTTTTAGAGTTAAATATTATATAGATACTAAGTTTACCGTACGTAGTAATATTATTTATAAAAATTTAACTAGATATAAATAAATTACGTAAAGTGTCTTTACGAGTAAGTTATATAAAATAATTATAGACTTTAATATAATTATTACTCTTAGTACTACTATTAATAAGATTTTTTATATAATTAACCTCTTACTAGCCCCAATATTAGTTTATATAAATTTAAAATCTTTATATAATTATTTTATATAGCTTAGTATAATAAATAAAAAGAGACTTATAATAAATATTATATTTTTTTACTAATTATATGAGAACTACGAGATCTTTAAAGTATAATAGATATTAAAAAATAATAATTTTATAAATACTTTTATAAAGAGTAAATAAAATAGTTCTCTTATATAATTAGTATTTTTTAATACCCTCTTTTATAGCATTAAAGCTTTAGTTAATAGGCTAGAGCCCGTATAAGAGATTTAATAAAGCATTTTATATATTTTTTATATTTTAAATTAGATATCCCCTATTATATAAATTACTTTTTAGTATATTTTTTTTTATATATTATATTCTTTTACTTTATCGTACAAATGTTAAAAGGAAAACTTTTAAAATATTATACTTAAAAAAAAATAAATAAAAAATAAAAGAAAATCTTTTACTTTTTCTATATATCCCCAATCCTCCTCTATATTAATAAAGAAAAAATAAAAAAAAAATAAAAAAAATAATAAAAAAAATACCTATATATTTTAAGTATAATATTTATACTAGGCTCTTTATAACTACTATATATAGGATTTATACGTATTACTCTAAAATATTACTAAAATATAATACTCTATAAAGGGTAAAAATTTAATATTATTATTATACTTCTATATATATAGCTACAGCTTAAGTACTTTACGTAACTATACTAAAAGTATATAAAAATAGTTCTTACAGCGAATAATCTTTATAGTAAAAAAAGTTAAGTTAGTATTACTAAATAAGATAATATTTATATTATATAAAAATAACTAATATACTATATATTTATTATTCTATAAAATATTATCGTACAGAAAGAATTATATAGGGATATATATATATATTAATATAAAAAGCTAATAAAAATACTCTATTAGTAGCAGTTCTAGTAGAAATACTAACTTAAATATAATTACTAAGTATAGGAGCCTATATAAAAATAAAGCTAAATATAACTATAACCTACTATAGTTACTACTACTATTATATATTTATATATTAATTAAACAAATAGTGTGGCTGTGGTAACTCGGAGCGATTAAAAGGGGTTTTAAAAAAAGACAAATATGTATATACCTTTATATTACTACTACTATTATCTGTATAGAACTAGAACCATTTTAAAAGTTTTATTAAAGGTTAACTCTATATAAAAGAAGATAGCTAAAAAGTTAAAAAAAAATAGTATTTAAAACTACGTATAAAGATAATAATAGATAAAAACTAAAAAAAAAGATATTATAAAAAGAAAAAAGCTTTTTTTTATATACTATTATTCTGTATAGCTTTAGACCAGCCCTTCTTAACTATTATATAATAACTCCTTACTTCTATTTATTATAATTTTACTTTTTATTTTTGTGTAACGTATAAAGTTATTAACTCTTTATTTTAGTTTACTATAATTTTAATTAATAAGTAGTAGTATACTATATAATCTTGCTTTTTATTATTATATATATATTTGTATATTAATCGAACAAATAGTGTGGCTGTGGTGGCTCAGGGCGACCAAAAGGTTTTTCAAAAAAGGAGGAGTATGTGCATGCCTTCATTTTTATTATTATATAACTCGCGAATAACAGACTATAATTTAGTTATATAAAGATATATTAAAATAGAAAGATACTTATACGGAATAAAAAACTACTTATTTATATATAAAAAGAAATATAAGAGAATAAAATATTTATATAGTATTACTATAAAAAAAGAATTACTAGTATACGTAGAGTAGTTAACCTAAATAAATTTATTAGTAATACGGAGCGTATAAATTACATAACTATAGTTATATAATTATATAATCTGTACTAGTAAGCAAAATCTTTATCTAGCTATTATACGGATAGGAGATAGAATAAATATTAAAAACGTATTAAAATATAACTATTTACTATTTATTATTTTGTACTATTTTCTACTTATTATAATATTATAGACGACTATTACTCCGCACGAGCAGAGTATAGTTATCCTAATATATTTTATAAAATAAAATTAATAAATCTAGCTTATATTTTATCTTACCCCCCTAATTATATACTAAAGTTTAAAATAGTTAAGTATAGATATAATATAGCCTTTATAGAACTAATAAGAGAGTTATTATATCTCTCTCCTATAAAGATTAACGGGGTTATAGTTTTTATAATAATAATTTATATATAATTAAACTATAAATATAACTTAAAACTTATAAACGAAATTTAGAATTATAGACTACGTAATTAACTTAAGAAGAAAATAATTACCTTAAAATACTTAATAGATCTAGAGGATAAAAAATTAGACTTATTTAAAAATAGTAATAATAATTTATAAATAAATAGTTTCCAGGGTATTAAGTTAAGGCTAATAGAGTTAATACGGCCCTATATACTTAAAAATAAAATAAAAGTAATTATAGAATACTATAATAGTTCCCTTTTAGAGTATTTTCGTATAAAATAAACCCTGAAGCGCCTATAACATAAATATATATAAATAAGTATATTTAAAAATATTATTAATTATATTTATAACTATAAGCGCTGTTAGCACGCTAATTTAACAATATATAAATTATATAGTCTTCTTTATTTACTTTTAGTCTTTAATAGACTATAGTAGTATATAACTATAAATTTTATTATATACCTACCCCCTAATCGCTTTACTAAAAGTATTTATAATATAATTTTTATTTCTTTCTTTACGTTTATCCGTAGGAGCTATATCGACTTAGTATACACTACGTTTTTACTTAATATAAAAGTAGATAAAAATTAAAAACGCTATAACTAGGGCCTATTAAATATAAAATCTTTTAAATATTATAACTAGTAAAGTATTAACTTAAGCTAATAACTTATTAGACTATAGTTGTAATAACGGCGCGCAGTAAAACTATTCAATAATAATAAAATATTTATAAGTTATTATTTTAGGTAGAACTATAAGTAAAACTATAAACTATATATAGCGCGTTTAAAATAGTATATATAATACCTTTCTCCCTATAATACTATTCAAAATATTTTTTTCTTTTTTAGATTATTATAGCTAGGAGAATTTTCAGCTTTCTTTTAGACGCCTAATAATTATAACTACTAACTTTAGTTAAAAATCAACGGTAAACCTAATTTTTATTAAAAACTTAAATAACTAGTAGGGCTATATTAAAAACTACTTAAAATATTATTATAAGTTTATATAAAAGGCCGGTCTTCTTAAAAAAAATATTATTTTTTATTAATATTTTTAATTCTAAGTTAGTTACTATATAACTTTTTATTTTTAAATATAAAATAATTTATAATCTTAATAACGTCTACGGCTTATACTTATATAGTAATATAATAAAGCTAGTAAAATAGTAGCTTAAGAGGGCTAAGGACTTACTAAGTAAGATAGAGAGTAAGATAGAGAGTAAGGAAGAGAGCGAGGTAAAGGGCGAAGTAGAAGATAAGAAAGAGTTCTTTAAAATAGCGTAAGGAAAATAGGTAAAACTCAAAAAAAAAAATTTCTAGAGGTAGTTAAAATTATTTAGGCGTATATATAAGAGTAAAGTAAGTAGTAGATAGTAAAAGAGTATACTACGGTACTATAAAGTAGTTATATAAAAGTTTACTATTAGAGAGTTAGTATTTAAAAAAAAAAAAATTAAGAGATTCTATTGAGAGTATTATATTATATTTTAATATTTTAATTACTATTAAAAAAGTTATAAATTATTAGTGCTAGTAGAAAAATTACTATAGTTGCTATATAAAATGTTTATTAAGAGTTAGTTAATTACGTAATATAGTAAAAGTTTAAATAACTAGTCTAGAGTCGTGTAATATTACGGTAATAACCCTAGAAGAGAAGATAATATAATTTTTATAATTATAAACTATTTCTCTAAAATAGTCTATTAGGTACTAGTAAAAATAAATTAAAATAGTATTAATATAGTTTAGTCCTAGATCTATAAAGTTATATAATTTTATAAAAATCTAAAAATAGTACTATCTAATAAAAATCTACTAATATAAATAAAATATTAGCATACTTTTTACTACTACTTAAATTTAAAATAAATTTTATCTTTCGTCTTTTATCTATAGACAGATAGGTAGATAAAATAATAAAATAAAACTCTTAAATAGTATCTTTATATTTTGTATTATTTAAAGTAAAATAATTAAGTATTGTAAATTTTCTATATAGAGTTTACCTATAGTAATAGTTAGTATTTTATTACTAAATATACCCCCTTTTAAGTCTACTACAGATACAGCCTAAAAGAGCTAAATTAGTTTTTATATATATTAAGTAAGGGAGAAAGCTTTTAAGCTTTTTACGTAGCCTCTAAACTTATAAATATTTATAATAAAGTTAAATAAAAACTTACAGTAGTATAAAAGTATAAAAAAGTATTTTAAAATAAAAAGTACCCTCTACTAAACTTAAAAGTAAAAAGTAAGATCTAGATTTTAAATTATTATATACAATTTATAAGACTAAGTAAAAAAATTAACTAATAATAGTTAGGTCCTAGTATAATAGTTAAATATATAGGTAGTCTACCTACTATATAAAATTAAATTTATAAGTCTAAAATAAGTCTATTTAGTTTTTATACTTCTTTATTAAAATTATATAAACCCTAAAATATACTACCGTATAAGTAGGAGTTAATAATTAATATATTATACTAATTTAGCAATAATATATATAATATAAAATATATTATAAATTATAGACGTAATAAGTCTAGTTAATAAAAATATCTTAGTAAATAGTAAGACTATTTAGACAAAGAGAATAGTTAAAAACTAAAAGTTTTAATTAGTATAGAAGTACTAAAAAGGTTTTAAAAATAATTTAAAATTATTTTAAAGAATTTAGAATAACTCTACTAGACTAAGTAATATAAAAACGAGATAGACTTTTTATAGAAAGTAATAGTTTACTTAAAAATATACTAGTATAAGAAGACTAGGGCCGGTCTTTTAAAAGGGAAAAAATAGTTTAAAGTAATTCTATATAAACTCTAAATAAGTTAGAAGATTTACTTTTTTTTCTTTTTAGTAGTTATTAGTACTATATTAGTCTAAAAAGGCTTTTAGTATAAATAAATAGTTTACTTTAAACTATGTAAGGGCAATATTCTCTATTTAAGATAATATTATTATTTTTTATTTTTATAATTCCGTAAGTATCTTCTATAAAAAGTTTAGTAATATAAACAGCCCTATTAAAAATTAAATTAATTTAATAGTATAATAAAAAAATTATAAAAAATATATAACTATACTATACTAAAATAAAATCTATAACTATTATAAATTAGTACTATCTAGCCTAAATTATTATATTAAAGGTCTATTTAGTATAATAATAACTGTAGGGACTTAAAATACTATAAACTTATTTAACTACTTATCTAAAAACTACTAAAGTATTACTTTTTACTACCTATCTTTTAAAAAAAGTTACCGGGAAATAGAAGCTTTTAATAGTTATAACTTTTAGTAAAGTTAGTTACGTTACTTTTAATATAATAGTTAGTATTAAATTAAGTATTAAAGTATATAACTTTCTAACGCTTATTACTATTACAGTAATAAAAATAAAATCTAAATAAGTAAAACTAAAAGTCTAAAAAGTATAATACTTACTATAGTAGAAAGGAGTTAATAAAAAAAATATAGTAAAAGCCTAGATTTAAGTTTAGAGCTAAATAGTTTTATTAGTAATATAATAGTTTTATTTAATTTCTAAATTAGTTAAAATTATTTTATAGGGAGTACCGGATTTTTAAAAAGCATATTAGTAATTAAGTATACTAAAAAGTATTAAATTAGCCTAAACTACGCTATTATACTACTATAAAAAATACTTAAGCCCTTCTTACTCTTTTTAGGGCTTAATTAGGAATTATTAAAATTATTTTTAGCCTTAGTACGCTTTTATTTCTTTCTAAGGGCTAAATTTAAATAGTTATAATTATAAAAGAGGATACTAGAATATGTATATTTATTTATAAAATAAAGTGCACTATTATAAGTATAAAATTTATTAAAAAAGCTAATACTACTATTATATAATAATTAGCGCTAAATTACCCTAAACTCTTATAAACCGTTTATTTATATAGTTAAATCTACTATAATCCGATTATAAATAGTGTTTATTTTTTTTATTTATTTTTTCTTTTCTTTTTAGATCTTTTTATGCGCCTTAATTATATTAAATAGTATAAAGGTAGTAGGCTAGGCTATATATTATAACTAGCCGTCCTTAAAGGCGATAGAGTACTTAATATAGTAAAGATCTATAAGCTAATACTTATACTCTATAACTTAGACTTTATATAATATACAGTATTATTTATATACCTTTTAGTCTAAATAAAAACGATTATTTTTATTATCTCTTAAAGCCTTACTAATAGTTATTTTACGTTACTTAAAATACTAAAGCTTATTATATAGAAGCTAATTAGTATAATTAATATTATATAGTACTAAATAGTACTAAACTAGTACTTACTACGTATTAAAAGGTATTTTTATTAAAATAAATAAGGTAAGTCTTTATCTAGTAGCCCTTATATATAAATAACTTTTACTTATCTATATTAGGATCTATTAGATACTCGTACTTACTATTAATAATACTATATTTTATTATAATTCTAATATAACTAATATTAAATAAATTTATCCGCTATCTATTTTTTTTGTTAATTTAATATTAAAGTCTTTTAATATATAGCGTTTTAGAGGTATTATAGTAGTAAAGACTAAAACTAGATAATATAATTAAGAATTTAATATATAATAGTTAATTATAACCTAAAATAACTATATAGTATAATTAGTACTAAATTCTACTACTTTATACTTTATATAAAATACTTAACGTTAAAAAAAAAAAGGTTAAAATTAAAATAAGAGGTAGGAGTAAAAGTCTCCAAAGCCTAATTTTATAATTAAAGGCACTAAGACGCTAGCGCCAATAAAATAATATTTTTAATTAACTTATTACGTAATTAACTAAACCTAATAAAAGTAATAAAAGATAGATAGTACTAAATACTACTAAATACCGACCTACAGAAAAAGGTCTTAAAAAAATATTTAATTTTAATATTTAATACTATTATACTAATATAGTTTAAAGGGTACTAAATAGGTCTACTTAGGTTATATACCTTTATATTATTTACTTTTAGGCTCAGAGCGATCCTAAGAAGGGGATAATATTATAATTTAGGTATTTTTGCTTTAGATAGGAGCGTACTTATATAATAAGAAATATATAGTCTATACTATAGAGTTTTAGCTTAATAGTAATTTATCTCTCTATACTTATAAATAATATATACTTAATTTGTCTTATATATTATACTATAATACTACTCTACCCTAATTCCTAATAGTAACAGCCTAATAACTTCCTTTAGTCCTAAAGTTTATATGCCTAGTAACCCTCTTAGGCTAACTACGTTATATATAATTATAAATAGTAATTATTAATAACCTTAAAAATAATTATAAGTAGTTACTAATCTATAAATATAAATTAAAGTATAAGTAAAGTATTACTATATTTAGTAAAGCATTTTACTCTTACTAAAAGAAAAAGAGTATAACTTTTAAGAGTTTAAAATTTATTCTGCTTAAATATAGCCTTGTTATATATAAGCTATTTAATATTTATTAAGTTTTTATTATTATATTATACCGCGGCTTTATAAAGCTCGTAAAATATATTAATTAACTATAATATAATATAATTTTAGGCTAGCTATTTAAACTTTTACTATATTACGTAATTAACTAACTCTTAATAAACTTTTTATATATATATTTGTATATTAATCGAACAAAAAGGTATGGCTGTGGTGGCTGTGTAGGCGACCAAAAGGGGTTTCGAAAAAGGAGGAGTATGTGTATACCTTTATAAACTTTTTATATAGTAACTATAATAACTTTTCTACTAGTGCTAATAACTTATAATCTTTTTAATAGTAATTAAAATATTAAAGTATAATATAGTACTTACTGTAGGATTTTTTAATTTTTTTTATAATAACTATTAATATTTAATAGCTTTTATACCGCCTTACAGCGCTATAGCGTATTTTATTTTTATTACTTATTCTATTTTTACGCGTATATATATTCCTATATTTAAATAATTGTAACTACTTTAATAAGCTTTTTTTACTACTTTAAAGAAGTTTCTCTCTTTTATTATTAAGTTATTACTATTACTACTACTACTACTACTACTACTACTACTACTACTACTACTACTACTACTACTACTACTACTACTACTACTACTACTACTACTACTACTACTACTACTACTACTACTACTACTACTGTCGCTACTATTCTTTATCTTAAATAAAAAAGTTTTACTTTTTTTATATTACTATACTATAAAGTCTATTATAATATTATATAATTTAAAGTAAATCTAAGCGTTCTTATAGATATTATTAAGCTTAAGAATTATAATTATTTTAAGTAAAAAGAAGCGTATTAGGGTTAAATTAGAATTAAAAATATTAATTAAAAGATCTTTTAGCCTATTAAATAGACTAGCCTATTATACAGCATAGAGATAGGAGTTAGAGTAGTTTTTAATATAATTTAGCTAGTTATTACTATTAGTAAAAGCTAATACTATATACTAAAGGTCATTTAGTAAACTAATTATTAAACGCTACAATACTAATGTAAATATAGTAAAGTAAAAAATTAAAAGTATAGTTTTAATAATAGTATTAAAAAGATTTTTAAACTTTAAGTATATAGTATTTATAAAAAGAAGAGAAAGCTACTACGCTTACTATTTTAGACGCGCTATATATTAAACGCATTATATATAATTTTTATAGTTTTACCTATTATAAATAATTAATATTTTATAGTTATTACCCTACTGTTATTACTACTATATTCTAATAAGTTATTTATTAAATTATTGCTCTACTAGCTATAAAATTTAAAAAATCCTATATTTAATAAGTACTAGGTTATAGTACTATTATTTTTACCTATTTTTATATTAAGTAAAAACGTAGCGTACTAGTACTAAGTTGATATAGCTCCTATAGATAATCGTAAAAAAATAAATTAAAAAGATTAACATATTTTTAATTAATATTATTTTTATTTTTACGGCGTAATAGAGTTTAAATAATAAATAATTTACTATTTTTATTTATATTTTTTTAGATTTACTCTTATTTTTTTAGATGTATATTTTATTTTTTAAATTTAACTTACTACAGCTTAAAAACTCTTAATTAAAAAAATATAAATAATGTCTTATACTTAAAAAAGCTAAACTAAATAAATAGGCTAAATAAAAATAATAACTTTAAAAGTTTATTTGATTTTATTATAGTATTAAACTTTTTATAAAATATTTAATTACTTAAGAATAAATTAATACATAGTTAATATAAAGCGCGATACTAATAGTAAATTATTAAAATTATTAAAACTGTTAGTGAGCTATAAATAGGAAATATTTTTTTAAACTTAAAAAAACTATAATATTTTTTAAACTAAAAAAGTAAAAAGATTTTCTTAAAGCTAAAGTATAGAAAAAAATTTTTAAGTTTATAATTAAAGTATATATTTTATAGAAATAGTAGAAAAGGTTTTAAATATTAGAGTATAAACATTTTTTACTAAAATATAAAAATTTCTTATTAAGGCTAAGTAGTATTTTTATTTTATTAAGTATTTATTATCTACGTACTTAATAACGACGTTGTTTTTTTCTACTTTTTATAAAGCGTAATTATAGACTTAAGAATAATATAAAATAAAAAGCTAAATATTAAAAAACTAAGTCCTATTAGCTTTATACTAATTTTTGTATATTTAAAATATTTTATATACTAATTATATTTAATTATATTTAGGCTATTAACTGTTATATTATACTAAAAATTAAAAATTACTTTTTATAATATTAAATAAAAATTCGGTAAATTTTAAAAAAAAGAAATTAAAAATTAGGAATATAAACAAATTTTATAAATTAAAAATTAAAAAAAGTATTAACGTACTCTAAGAGTAAGCCGCTTATATATATAAACTATTTACTTTACTAAGACTCTACTAAAATCTATACTATTTATAATAGTATAAAATAATTATAAACTACTATTAAAAATTATAATAAGCTAATTTATTTGAAATTTACTACTACTTTTTTTTTAATAAATATATATATTATATTTAGTCTTACTATAGCGCCTATAACGCTTTTATATAAACTTATTTTTTTTTAGTGTATACTTTTTTTTATTTTTTTACTATTACTATATACTCTAAACTCCTATAGAGTAGCTAGTTACTAGTCTTTTTTAGTTATAATTACTCTTTTATACTATATACACTTTCTTTTTTATAATTTACGTTATATAATAACTTTATTAGCTATTTAAAACTTAGTATTCTTTTTTTATAATAATACTAGCTTATACGTAATTATAGCTGTACCTTTTACTAGCTTTTTAAACGCCTTAACTATTAAAGTTAAAAAATTATTTATATACGTTTAAATCCTTTATTTTATAAGTATTACTTATCATTCTAGTTTTAAAGTATTATTTAGTATTTATGTCCTCCTTTTTTAAAATCCCTTTTAGTCGCCCCGAGCCACCACAGCCACACTATTTGTTTATTTAATATATAAATATATATTTAGTATTTATAAATACTGTATACTATTTAAAATAATATAAAGTAATAATATATATAAATAGATATTTAGCTTTAATATTACTATATTTAAGTTAAACAAAACTACGCTAGCGCCTTAAAAGCCTCTTTAGATATTCTCTTTAATTATTACGATCTTAAAAGTAGTAGTAACATAAAATAAAAACTTAGTGTTAGTAATATATACAATATAATTATATTAAGTAATTATAAGAGGTACGATAAATATAAAGATATATATAAAATAATAATTTTATTATTCTTATAGTACTACTAGAATTTAAATAAGTGTTAGCTCTTATAGTTATTAATAGTAAGTAAATATACTCTATTAATAATACGCTTTTTTATATTCTTATTAAAATACTGTAGCTACTATAGACTAGACTTATTTATTATTTAGCTATTCTTAAAAACTATAATAACCTAGTTATAAAATAAATTATCTTTATTATACTAGATAAAAAGGTAGTATTTACTAGTAAAAATAATAAAGGGCGGAATTGCCTCGTCTATTATATTAATATTTTAAATAATTATTATCTACTTCTTATTATCTAACTACATACTTTTTAGCTATTTTAAACACTTAAAGCCTATAATTATTATTTTAGTTAATATTATACCTATTATAAAGCTAGACTACGCTAGTAAATAGGTTAGAATTAGGTTAGGGTTAAGTTAGCTTACGTAAAACCCTAACCTAATTATACCTTTAACCTATTTTTTTTAACGCTAGTGTAAGTTAGAGTTAGATTAAAATTATATAAACTAGGAGTTAAAATTAAGTAAAGATTATACGGAATATAGGTTAGGGTTAAATTATAAAATTTAAATTAGAGTCTTCTAATTAGGGTATATATTATAATTAGTTATTACAATGTATTATAGTTTATAAAATAAATAGTTATATTTAAGTTATAATATAGTTTTTTTATTATCTACGCTATACTCTATACTAAATTATAAAAATTAAAAACCTAAAATTTTTACTATATTTTACTAAGTATCTAAGTACTAGACGTAAATTCTTAGTGTAAATAGTAACCCTTTTAGTATAAATATAATTTATATTATAGTCTATAATAGTTAGTATATAGTAAATAATATAGTATAGATTATATACTTTTAAAATATTAAACTAGAAAGGCTTTAGAGGCTTTTTATATAATTTAAAATATAAAAAATTAAAATTAATAATTTTTACTAGAGAATTCGGTAGTAGTAATTTTATAAACTAGTTAAATAAAAAATATTTTTTTAATTAGTAGACTAGTTTCTTACTAATAGCATTTAATCTCGTAAAGGGTAATAGTTATATAATATTAATATTTAACTATTATTAAAAGCTATAATAACTTACTTTTTAGTTTAAATTAGTATTTTTTCTTTAAAGTATTCCTACTAGTAGTACTAATAAATTTTTTATTTTTTATACTTTTACTACTAGTAGTTATCTTCTTAAGTTTCTTAAGACTTTTAGAAGCTTTTTTAAATTACTATTTATTAAAAGAGGTAGAGTTTTCACTATAAGCTAAATAGATATATTATATTATAAAAGTAGAGTAAATAATTAGATATATATTAGGCTATTATAATTATATATAATAATAAGAAGTAGGTAGTTAAGTTAGTAGTAAAGTAGATAAAAATAATAATTAAATATATATACGTAATTAGGCCAGTGGTATATATACTATTACTAGTACTACTACCCAATTACGTATAAACTACTTTTTAGATTAAACTAGTATTTTTTACTTTTATTATTTTATTATACTTTACTTTATACCCGATTTACGTATTATTCTATATTTTTATTATATTAGTATACCGTATTATAGATTCTATTAAAGAAAAGATTTTTAATTATAGAAATAGACTACTACCGTTTTATAAAATTGAAATTTTATTAGGTTTTAAGTATAATAAGTAGAATCAGCTTACTAGAGTAATTAATATAGTTATTTATAATAGTATTTTTTAACTAGTATAGGGTTTTACTTGCGAAGTAAATACAATTAATAAAATCTTTAAAATACGCGGTATAGGCGGCTTATAAAAAAGGTATTTAATATATTTATAAGTACTATTTAAGGGCTAGCTAAGCTTAAGTACTTACGCTATAGTATAAAGAGATTAATTAAATATAAAAGATGTAAAGGAGAAGGCTTTAAAAAAAGCTATTATAGCAAATTATTCGGTAAAATTCTAATTTATAAAAAAGTTTAAGGTAACTAGATAAAATACTTAAAAAAAAGTAGTTAGAATAGAGTTTTAAAAGATTAAAAAAAAAGAGGATTTATAATAAGAAAAGTAGTAAGCTATTATAGCTATGTATTATAATTTTATACTAATATAGTATAGCTAAGTAGCTGCAGATAAAATTTAAATATATTTTTAAAAAATAAAAAGATATTATATTAAAAGTTAATAATAGGCAGTATATAAAAGCCTTAGGGAAGTTTTATTAAACTATTATAAGTAACCCTAATAAGAAAACTAAAAGTTATATAGTAACTTATATATATAAAGTAAATAGCACCCTATAGAAGATTATATAGAATATATACTTAGAAAGATTAAAAAAGCTAAAAATAAATATATTTAAAAGTAAAAAGCCTAAAAATAAGTAATCTATATTTATAGAGAATATAATATTAAAGAAACTAGTAATAATAATAGCCTAATATTAAAAATAAGTTTATTATATTATTTTATTATATATACGTATTAATTACTATAAAGAGTATAAGCTAATATTTTTTAACAAGCTTTTTAGTAATAGTAATATAACTCTTAAAACTAATAAACTATATATTTTAGGTAATAAAAGTAATAAGTATAAAAAAAAGATTAATAATAATTTAAAAATTAATAAGTATTATAAGGGACATAGTAATAAATATAAGAAAAAAAATAGTAGTAAAAGTTATAGATAAAGTTATAAGTAGAGAATAAAAAATTTTTTAAGAAAAGTAAATAGGATAGCGCTTTTAAGACGACGTAAAAGGGTTTCTGTAATAATAATATATAAGTAGAGATTATTAAATAGTACTATTATATTACAATAGTTAATACGTACTCTAATATTAGTACGCTACTAATAATTTAAGATTATAAAATTTTATTTAAAAGCTTTATTATAAGATTTTTTAAAACTAAATTTTTTTCAAATTATAAATAGTTTTATATATTTATATTATATAATATCTTAGATATTATTATACTATTATAATTATTATATTACTTCTTATTATTAAATTAGAGTTTTATTTTTAACTTTAAAATTTTATATATTTATAATTAATTAATAATTTTAATTTTCTTTTAAAATTCTTATATATTAGTATGGTATAAAAATATTTATAATAATAAATATAAAATAATTATAATTAACGCTAATATATAATTTTAAATATTAAAAATAGTATATACTTTATTTAAATATTATATAATAATTAACTAAAATAAATATATAGTATATTATATACTAAATATTTATAGTATAAAATTATAATACTATAAATAAATTATTAATTAAATAATTATATTACTTAAATTTATGTTTCTATAAAATATTAATATATAATAATAACATAAGGAAATTAAAGAGTATTTAGTAAGTATTAATATATAAAGCTTTAAAGTTAAAAAAGACTTTAGTTTTAATAATAAAAGGAATATACTAATTAATATAGTATATTAATAACTAAGATAGTATATAATATAAATATATAAAGACTTTCTGTAATTCTAAAAAATATTTAATTCTAAAAAATTTTAATTTAAAAAAAATCCTATAATAAAATGTTATAATAAAAGCTATTATATAGAGCGCTATAGCCTTTAGTTATTAATAAAGTACTAATATTAGAGTATATATTAACTATCTCTATATACTATCTATTTTTATATACTAACTATCTCTATATACTAACTATCTCTATATACTAACTATCTTAGTATAGTATATAGAGTATAGGCTAGCCGACGTTTATTATAGCTAATAATAATAGTTTATAAAATTACTTAAAATATTACTAATACACGGGCCACTACTAGTACTTATATTTATATTAATATAATTTAATAAGATATATAGCTGCTATATGCTAAGAATAAAATATATAATTAAAGTTTTACTTAGTATTTTACTAACCCTCTACTATTATAAAAAATTATAATATTAGAAAACTTAAGAGATACTATATTTTATACTTAGTATTAACGACTATAGCTAAATATTTTTATAAATTACTAAAAATTAAATTTAGCTACTAACTACTAGAAGTATTATACCTATTTAAAATAATTATCTATAGAGCTATTAAAGGAAAAAGAAAAAAAATTAATTTAATTAAATTTTTAACGGCGTATATTAAGTAAAAAAAAAAAAAAAAAAAAAAAAAAAAAAAAAAATTTTTTTTTAAAAAAAAAAAAAAAAAAAAAAAAAAAAAAAAAAAAAAAAAAAAAAATGGTTAAAAATATTAAAAATTAGTTAACTTATAGTATAACAATAAATTATTACAAAATAATTAAGTTATTACTAAAGAAAAACTATAGTAGTTATATAAGGTAGATTACTTTTTAATTTTAACCTACTATATAGACTCTATAGGCTACGTTATAACCGAAGAGTAGTTTAGAAGAGTAGAATCTAACTTATTTATATTATAACACACAACAGTACGCACTAAAAAGTATTATAAAATAAAGTTATAATAACTATATATAATAGACAAACTATATTATATATACAGCTTATACTATAGCCTATATAAAGTGTAAAATAATTAAAAACTAGTTAGAAATTTAAATTTTTAACTAACCTATTTAGGGCACAAAAGCAGGGTGCCGCAAATTTATGCCCTAGATAAAATAATAATAACTATATATAGTGGACTATATTTTATACGCAGCTTATAGAATCGGCTATACGGAGTATAGTATAATTAAAAATTAGTTACTAATATTAATTTATAGCTAACCTATTTAGGGCGTAAAAACGGAGCGCCCTAACTTTATACCGTAGATAAAATAATAGCAACTATATAGAGTAGGCTATATTCCATATATAGCTTATAGTATAGCAGCTAAATTTCCTTACCACTACGGTATTATATTATAAGGCGAGCAAAAACTATAGTTGTTCTAGTAAGTAAACAACGGTAGGGTTGGTTTTTCTTTTAAACTATATCTCTAATTTACGTAGAAAGAGAGTAGCAAAAAAAGAATACCGTAGTGCAGCTACCGGAGTCGAACTCCTACCCTTTTACAAAATACTAAAACACTAGCGCTGGCAAAGCCTCCGTATAAACCTCTACTAGATTTTAGCTTTTAGTAACCAAAATCTAGTAGAGGTTTATACGAAGACTCCGCCAGCGTTAGTGTTTTAGTGTAAATTTATAGAGAGGAATAATATTTATACTCCCTTACAATTAGAACGCTTAATATTCCAGTAAATCTATATACGTTTTACGTATTATACGATTAGGGCGTTTGCAGGTAGTACTGAGCAGCAGAGTCGTACCTACCTCTCTCACTGTTACCTTAGTGAGAAGGCGCGCCTCACGAACCCGCTTGCAATCATTTAAAAAGCAAATTAATTACAATCCGCTTATTTAAAGAAAGGAATATATGCTCAGCGTGTTGAATTTAGTTATAGAACAGAGACTAACCAACTACGACCCACTCTACCCGCGAGAAAGTAAGTGCCCGCAGCCTACTTCAATAGAAAGTACACGCCCTTAATATTAGGCGCGAGATTATGGGGCGGGAACGCTCAATAAAGCGCTCGGTTTCGCCGTTAGACATACAGTTCATGAGGTGAACAAGACACCAATTAATTTATCTCCTTAGTAACCTCAGCGTTGCCTAAATTAATAATAGTCGCTGGAAAGAAGCAGAGGACAAGGACCCCGATTCCTAGTCGATATCTAATATTACCTTTTAGGGTTGCAAGGGTATAAACTGGAATAACATAAAGTATTATATTATAGATCTATGACTACATTAAAAAAAAAAAAAAAAAAAAAAAAAAAAAAAAAAAAAAAAAAAAAAAAAAAAAAAAAAAAAAAAAAAAAAAAAAAAAAAAAAAAAAAAAAAAAAAAAAAAAAAAAAAAAAAAAAAAAAAAAAAA